>JBBPBX010004611.1:65825-75837 GCA_038048925.1 Garcialebias charrua
CACACACAAACACACACAGACACACACACACACACACACACACACACACACACACTCCACATTTACCAAAAGTCAAAGTCAAAGTCAAAGTCAACTTTATTGTCAGAACTGCAATATGTACAGGACATACACAGGACCGAAATTGCGTTTCTCTCAGTCCCTCGGTGCAACAGTAACCATCTAAACACTAAACACTAAAACATTTAATACACATAAGCATAAAATAGTAAAAAAGTGTAACACTGTCCTGAGTTTTTTCATAATAGTATAAAAGTATGAAAATTTACACCAACACTGAAACACCAAACACCCCTAAAACACCAAACACCCAATGAACATAAGCATAAAATGAAATAATAAAAGTGTAATACTGTCCTGAGTTTTTGCATAGTAGTATAAAAAGTATAAAAAGTATATCTATAAAATAAACTGAAGGTTCTAGCATTGACATTTGCAAAGAGTGGCACAGCAGCATATAAGTTAATGTACACAGTATATGTATGAGGTAGTTGATGTTGGTATAGAGGCAAAGTGGCATATGCAGTGAGGCACATAAGGCACATTTGGCATCCTTAGATAAGGCTAGTCAGAGAATGCTGTATATGTATCTGCAGTAGTGTAGATAAAAGTAGTGTAAATGTAAACAGTAGTAATAAATGTAAAGCAGTAGTAATAAATGTAAACAGTATTAATAAATGTAAACAGTGAATGTAAACAGTAGTATGACTATAGGCAGTAATGTAATACAAACATTAGTGCAAATATGAGAAGTAGTGCAAACTGAATGAACACATGACCGAGAGTTTAGTGAATAACCCGTTTGATGACACAGAGTCCAGTGTTAAAAACTTTGTGTTGAGTGGTAATGTGTGAGAAAGTTTTTTGTGTTAAGGCAGTTCAAATGGGAGGGGAGGCAGAGCAGGCAGAGTGTTTAGCATTCTGACTGCCTGATGAACAGAGCTGTCTCTCAGTCTGCTGGTTCGAGCCTGGAGACTCCTCAGTCTCCTCCCTGATGGCAGCAGTCTAAAGCGGCTGTGTAGTGGGTGTGTGGGATCACCTGCCATGCGGTGGGCTTTCCGAGTGAGGCGTTTGCTGTGTAAGTCCTGCAGTGAGGGCAAGGAGGTGCAGACGATCTTCTCAGCTGCTTTCACGATGCGCTGGAGGCTCTTGCGGCAGGATGCAGTGCATGCACCAAACTAGGGATGTCCCGATCCGATCACGTGATCCCAAACCGTGTCCCGATCACGTGATTTCAGACTCGACTCGACTCGGGCGTTACACACCGATCAGGGATCGGATATATATGTGTATATTTATTCTAAACACAAACGGGAATATTATATTAACTGTATGTTGAGTTACAGAGTCAAATTGTCTCGGAACAAAACATGCACAATAGTTTTGCAGCAGTGCCTGCCGTAAAGCGGTGACTGTCGTAAAAAAGAAGCGGAACGCGGCATTAACTTGAAGTGGAGGCAGCGATGTCTGTCGTGTGGAGATATTTTAAAGTGGATGACAAATGGAAAGTTCGTATTTCAAGAGGAGGTAAGGAAAAGGCTGCATTTAACACAACAAACCTGATTAGGCACATCAGAAACAAACACCCGACACAATACACAGAGTTTATGCAGTGAGGCACATAAGGCACGCATGCATGCAGTGTTTCCACTAGATCACTTGACGGGGTGAATGGAAGAAGGTGATACTCCTCTGTGTTGCGCACTAGCTTAGCACTATGTTAGAGCCAGCAGTTGTTGGCCGTGGATTTAGGATGTGTGAGAGAAGCAGAGCGCTACGTCTACATAATAGCATCTTAGATAGGGAATTATACTTGCATGCCACTAGCTTAGTGCTACGTTAGTGCTGGCAGTTGTTGACTGGACGTGGGGTGCAGGATAGTGGGGAGCATTGTGCCATGCTCACTAAAATAGTTATTGAATCAAGTGTTAAATTATGTAGGTATAGGTAGATGTTTAATAACCCATTAAAATACACCAGAATGCAGGAAATAGCATCTACTTTATTCTAAAAATTATGGGGAAGGACCCCCAGACCCCCCACCAATGTGTGCCCACTCTCTACAAATGCTTCTGATGCCAGTGCCTCTGGGTCTTGTTGGGGACTTTAGGCGGGAAACAAAATGCCTGTAATATAACTACTTTTACAACACAGTAGCACTGTTGCTTCATAATGAGAACAGCCATGCTTCAAACACATGTATATGCTTTCATGGGTGAGTACGTTGTGTTGCTCCCAATGATTAGACTGATAAATTTTACTAAATTAACATAAATTTAAGCCTGCTGTAACCCGTCCTTTTCAAACCTCTGTTGATGGAATGCAGGTAAATATTAGGGATGATAGCATGAAAACTGCATGTACTATAAAATCCTAGTAGAAAGGTAGTAAAAATAATTTTCATGTTTTGACAGTAATCATTTTCTACCTCCTTTCAAATACAGTCAGTGTCATAAATATCATTTTAAATGGCAAACTCTTTAATCCTAACTTTTTAGATTATGTTAACACATTTTGTTCTTTTTTTAAAAATCCTCGGAAGTCTTTGATATGTCTTATACAACCAGAAAGTGATTTATAACCTCAGTGTTTCTGTTGGAAGAACAACCCAGAGGTTATCAGGAAGAACAACTAATCATTTTATTGACTGGTACAGTATTAAGTTTGACTTAAAACACGACTGATAATGGTTACTGACTGATGTATTAGTGAGAACAGCAGCTCAGATGGTGCACGTGTTCATCCTACTGCAAACACACAGATGAATACTGATGAACAGAGCCGCATATCAAACAAGACAAATGAAGCACGCTGATAATAGAAGAGGAGGTGCATTCAGTCCAGACTTCAAGTGTTAACGTGGGTAGTGATGCTGAATACGTCACAGTGTGACATCAGTAGCTGCAGCAACCGATAATGCTGCTTAAAAAATGTCATTTTCAGCACTGACACCAGATGCAGACACACGAGCAGGTGTGTTAACATAAAAACAGATGAAGCATCAGTGCGGTAACATTGGGTGTTGGATGTGTTAACATATATGAGAACATCATTTGACGCCTATATATATATATATAATATATATATATATATATATATATATATTATATATATATTATATATATATATATTATATATATATTATATATATATTATATATATATATATATATAATATATATATTATATATATATATCCATCCATCCATCCATTTTCTTCCGCTCATCCGGGGTCGGGTCGCGGGGGTAGCAGCCTAAGTAGGGAGGCCCAGACTTCCCTCTCCCCAGCCACTTGGAGCAGCTCCTCTGGGGGAATCCCAAGGCGTTCCCAGGCCAGCCGAGAAACATAGTCCCTCCAGCGTATCCTGGATCTTCCTCTGGGAACAGATTAACCGAGTTATCGACAGATCGAGTGCTTTGACTTCTATCGAGACTTTTTTGTCTACCTCGAGTACCCGTATTGACGTCATCACGTCGCAGTAACGTCAGTACATCACATCACGTGATAAAAACCGAGCGCTGGGTAGCTTTTAGCTTTTAGTAGACGCTTCAAAATGGATTCCTTTTTGCGCACGGATGTATGGAGCTGGTCCAGTCTTGTCAAAAAGGTAAAAACGCGTTGTGTTTTAATATTATGAAACAGTTTATAATTTTATAGAATGCGTTGCTGCTCATTTAATCAACTTCTGTCACCACCGTAGATTGTGACAGGAGGGGGCGGTGTTGGATTGCAGGTCACATACAACACGGCCGAAACGGCATCCTCTCTCGTTTCACAAACAAAACGCAACAAATAATCATCTCTCTATTGAAAACCTATAAACACATTAATCTCTAAAAGTAAACCTAAATTGCACAGCACTGCAGGCGGTGGTGCGGTGTGGCTGTGGCGTGGCCCCATTGTTTTTTTTTTAAGTTTCGGTTTCAGCGCCGCACGGTACTTTCACTTTTAATATTAATAGTTAATAATTATAATTAAACTAATAGTTTTGTTTTTCCTGTGACTTATCTGCAGTATGATAAATGATAGGAGCATAATGAATGCTCCCAATGTTTTGTTGGTCTTCTTTTTGGTAAATAATGAAGTTTTTATGCATTTTTATATATTTATTTATTTTGCCTCTATGACATCATTGACTACTCGAGCACTAATCGAGCTTTTTTATGTTAATGTCGAGTTTAAAAATTATGTACTCGTTCAACCCCTAATATATATATATATATATATATGTAGTGAACCAGACGGGATTCTCTAATACACCTTTGTCTCTTTGATATGTCCCAGTGACACCTTTTCACTGATACTCTCAGACAAAGACATTAACACTATTTTATTACATTATTTTGAATCAAAACACAATAAGTCATAAGAGACTCTCTTATTCCTCTATTTTTGTGTTAATGAATAACCTTGTGTTACTTGTATAAGCATTATTGAATCCAATGTTATTTCAAAATAATGATTGTCAAGTTCTTTGGGTTTTTTATCTTGTGCATTCCCCACTTGAAAAGGATAGCCTCTACATTGAAGTTATAAACAGGATTTCACTCATTGAAGCCTTGATATTTGTTGATCCACATTTATTGAAGGTCTATGGGTTCTTGGGCAGGCAGTTAGTTATCTACAGTTAGCTTCAGTTAGGCTTCAGTTAGCTTCAGTTAGGCTTCAGTTAGCTGAAAAACCTCAAAAGAAAATACAAATACGGCTATTACTCGCTTAAATAACAAAATAAACATATTGTGACATTATTTTCAACAATTTTTTCAACTATATAATTAGCACATTTACCAAAATGTTTGTTCATTTTTTTCTCATAATTAAAGCACTTTAGTCATAATTCTACACATGAATAGATAAATATATAACTACATAAAGAAATAATCAATCAGATTTAAATACATGTTTGGATAAATATTTTCCCTAGACAAATCCCCTAGTGCTTTTTCAACAATATCTACCAAATCACAAACATTGAACTCCAAGTGTATTTTCTTCTTATTTTTTTTCTTTTACTTTTCCTTTTTTACAAAATATAATTACAAAATACTCAGAGGTGTCAAGTAACGAAGTATAAATACTTCGTTACTTTACTTAAGTACAAATTTTAGTTATCTATACTTTAGTAAAGTAATTATTTTTCAGCCTACTTTATACTTCTACTTCTTACATTTTCAAGCAATTACTGGTACTTTCTACTCCTTACTTTTTAAAAATAGCCTCGTTACTTTTCTTTCATTTTGCCGTTTTTTTTTTTTGTAGAATATAGATATTCACGCAGGACTTTCCAAAAATTGAACACAATATCCGCTTCAGCAGCCGTCGTCACTCACCAGTGTTGCCAGATTGGGCGGTTCACCGCGATTTTCCTTCTGACTTTTGCGGGTAAAGAGTGCTTTGGGTGGGTGGGACTCTATCTGGCAACACCGGTCACACCGGTGTTTACGTGTGTCTTTACATCCGGGGCAGCGTCGGCAGCGCTGGGACCCTCCATCAATGTAGAGGCGTCTGCGGGACTGTAATCAGTAGTTGGGGCGTCTTCTATAGCAACTTCATCCGGCGAAGCCATGCTGTCCGTGACGCTGACTGGCTAGGGGCTCTGCTAGCGCTAGCATTAGCGTCTCGCGAGACAACGTTACCTCTCAACGAGAGATATCGCGGGAGTTTAATATCGCGAGATCTCGTACAACGTTACATGCCTAATATTGAGGTAAGCTGAAAGATTTTTTTTGTTTTTTTTATCAGTTGATTACTGACTTCTAGTGACCTAGTAACATACTAATGTTGTATAATAAATATAAACGTGAAAGACAACAAAACCAGGAGAACCCTTGACCAATTTGTTCTGCACCGGGCAACACCAGAGGCAGATATGGTATGTAAAAAAAAAAAACTGCCATCAGTTCTGTCCAGAAGTGGTTTGACTTCTCAGAGGAAAACTGGCTCTTTCACCTTCAGCCCCTCTCTCTGGCATCTGGAAAAATATCCTTTGAAGAAGTGGAGAAGATCACTGAAAGTCTTCACCTGGTTGGCAGGTAAAAATTCAATAATTTCCAGTGTAGTGGTGAACCATGTTTAATTATTGATAGTTATCAGAGTCAGAGTCAGAGAGTCTTTATTGTCATTTGCACCGCATGTGGTACATGAGATGAAAACGAGATTATGTACACGAGGTCCCAGTTACATCCAACAACAAATGAAAGAGAAAAACAGTAATAACATCTAGAACTAACTAAGAAAAGCATCAACTAGTAATACACTAAGCCTAATATAGTGGGAATAAACAGCAGCACGAACATGAGTTTGTATGAGCAGATGGTCACAGATGAACACAGATGAATACAGCAACAAGAAAACAGATCAGCATCAGCATGATGTGATATTTTGCAGTGTTTATTTTTTATTTTATTTTTATTTATTCATGAGTCTAACAGCCTCAGGGTAGAAGCTGTTCCTCAGTCTAGTGGTTCTACACTTGATGCTCCTCAACCTCCGTCCTGAGGGGAGTGGGGCAAAGAGTGAGTGTGCTGGATGAGTGAGGTCTTTCATGATGCAGGTGGCTCTTTTCCTGCATCTGGAGGTGTAAATGTCTGTGATGGTGGGGAGACTGACTCCAACAGACTTCTGTGCAGCCTTCACCACTCTCTGTAGAGCTTTCCTCTCTTCAACTGTGCAGCCTCCATGCCACACGTTGATGCTGGAGCACAGGATGCTCTCCACTGCACACCTGTAGAAGGAGGTGAGGACTGGGCTGCTCAGACCAGCTCGTCTCAGCCGTCTGAGGAAGTAGAGTCTCTGATGACCTTTCTTGATCAGGCTGGTGGTGTTGTTGCTCCAGCTGAGGTTATCATTCATGTGTACACCCAAGTATTTGTAGCTGGAGACCACTTCCACTGCAGACCCACCTATTTTCAGTGGGGCATGGGTGTGTTTGTTCCTTCTGAAGTCCACAATCATCTCCTTTGTCTTCTTCACATTCATGTGAAGATTGTTCTCTTTGCACCAGCTCTCCAGGTGTTCCACCTCCTGTCTGTAGCTGGACTCATCATTGTTTGTAATGCATCCCACCACCGCTGTATCATGTATTATAAACAAAAGTGTACAATTGACACGTACAAATAAATACATAATTGTGAATTTACTTTACACTATGCAAACATACAACCTTGTCCATCTTTAAAAAAACACAGTTCATATAGGTAAATTAATAAATACATTTCAAAATGTAGTTTAAATACAATGCTAAATTATAAATATAAACAATACACGTTTTTCCATTTATTTATCACTACATAACCTAGGCTATGTATCACTAATGAACTTTAACACCTTTTGGCAGGCTGAACATGTCTATGGATGAGCTGTATGAGGAATGTGTGACTGCAAACAGCCTGATAGACCACCTCACCACCTCACCTCAGGAGAAAGAAAGGTGGCAGTCCCAGGGAACAGCAGAGAAGTGGATGCAAGTTCTTCAGGCAGCTGACCTCCCCAACATCCAGGCTGTTGTATCCTTTGTCCTCAGCATCCCATCTTCCACTGGGTTTGTGGAAAGGATTTTCTCTTTCATGAAAAGTAAGTGGACTGATGTGCGAAACAAATGTTCTACTGAACTAATTAGAAGTGAGCTCATTGTCAGTCTAAATTATGAAATGTCTTGCTCAGAGTTTTACTCTTTGGCACTGAAAAACAGAGCATTCCTTGCTGCAGCACGATCTCAGCAGAAAAACAAATGGAAAAAATAGGTTGACTCCATAATGTCCACTGTTTAGTTTACAAGTTTTTTATTTTTACTACAAGTGGAAAGCCATGGCCTTTGAGGCACAATGTGTTTATGTTTACAAATTTACTACAAACTTTATTTGCACGTTGCACTAAATGCACTATTACAGAATGTTCGTATTGATTTTTTGTTATTTAATACTGTTTTAAGTTATTAAGCAGGACAGAGGTCTGTTTAAGAAAGATACATAATTCTGTTTTAAGTTATTAAGCAGGACAGAGGTCTGTTTAAGAAAGATACATAATTTTCAAAAGATATGTTTGTTTCTGGCAATTCTATTTGCACTAAAAATAAATGGTTAATTGTGTAATAATTTGTTTATACATATTTTTATAATTCAAAAACACGTATCCGTATCACGTAACACTTTGTTGTTGCTTTTTCTTACGCTACTTTTACTTTTATACTTTTAAGTAGTTTTTGAAACCAGTACTTTTTTACTTTTACTTGAGTAAAAAGCTAGAGTTGATACTTCTACTTCTACAGAAGTAATTTTAAATCCCAGTATCTATACTTCTACTTGAGTAATGAATGTGAATACTTTTGACACCACTGAAAATACTCAACCACATGAAACACAACTCTACTCCACACTACAATCAAGAGTCCATGCACTGCTTTGGTAAATTTGATCAATCTACAGCAATATGGTGCTTACCGGCTGTCCTTCATAGGTTGCAGTAGGCTGTTTGCACAGATATAATTACAGGTGAGCTTCACTGCTTACCCTGGTTCTGCAGTCTCAGTCCAAACAAGAGTGACAGATTTGTCACCTCCAGAAATACCTGCTTACTTTGATTGCTAATTGGTCCCACCTGGGCCTCCTCACTGAGCAGCAGACAGGAGTGACAGGGAGGAGCAGCAGCCAGGTAGTTTGCCAGAACACCTCCCACTCGATCTTTCCACGGAATTCCTGGAAAGACCGCAGAATCATTTGCAGCAAACTACATGTCAGTTCTAGACTTGAGACTTGACTTGGACCGTCGTTGACTTGAGACTTGACTTGGACCGTCGTTGACTTGAGACTTGACTTGGACCGTCGTTGACTTGAGACTTGACTTGGACCGTCGTTGACTTGAGACTTGACTTGGACCGTCGTTGACTTGAGACTTGACTTGGACCGTCGTTGTGTGCCTCTCGTGCCAACAAGGTAGAGACCCACGCATGGGAAGGTAGGAGGGGAACTGCCATGCCGTCGTCTCTGAAACCATGAATTCTCCCACCACAGACTAGTAACCCTGTCTCTGCTTCTTGGTACACCACCAAGCGGTCTGTGGTGGTAGCAGGGAGGGTCAACCCCTCTTGGGCAGCGTGACAAATCTCCCTGAACGCATCATGACGTTCGGTGGCAGTGATGACCCCATTTGTTGGCACCACCTCCCACTTTGGTGTCTTTATGGACTTGTTTCCGAATATGAATTTTCTGGCAGCTCTCCACACAAAAGCAATAGTTTTGACCAAGCGCATTAGGTTACTAAAGCGTCTTTCATCAATCAAGTTTTTGACAGTTGCACCGGCAGGAAATGTCCGCTTAGGACTCTGCATACTTTTCTTTGCTTGAGCTCTAGTGAGTACTGCTACAAATGACTTCTTTTGCATGTTGTTAATGCTTTCTCGGGCTGCCGTAGACACTGCGCCGTATGAATTTTTGCTGCCGTCTGAACGGGTGACTGCAATGGGTTCACTCGTAGCATCTTGAGGAGTAAGGGCTCTTGGGAACTTTATTTTACTTAGCTGGACGTACTCCTCAAATAGATCCACTGCATCTCTGTGGAGTTCATCAGATAAGGCAAGGTCCCATGTATCTTTGACGATGTCACACCTTGGTTTTGCCTCCTGGAATGCTCTTCGAACCAAGATGGTTCCTTTTTGTTTTGCTGGTGTAGTCAAGCCGATTGGGTCATATAAACCAGCAACTTGACTCAACAATTCCCGTCTTGTCAATGGGTCTGGTGTTTTCATTTGTACTTCTTCGAGCAGTAAATCATGGCCGAGTCTCATTTTTTTCTTCCGCTTTGAGAAGTTGATTTTTACCATGACGTACAACTTGTCCTCGTCCGCGATGTAGCCGAGGCCAAGTGCCTTGTTGTCTTCCTCCTTTAGTTGGTTTGGCAGGGCAATCATCTTTGGTGATGCCTTCCTTTCCTCTCCTTTACTTTGGCCTGAGAAGACCCACGGCTTCAGCTCAAATCCTCCTGCTTTCAGAATATACTC
>JBBPBX010004612.1:5939-31890 GCA_038048925.1 Garcialebias charrua
ATTCTAACAATCCTGCCGGGATCATTAGAGGCTGATCGCCCGTGGTAAACGAGGGACTACTGTACAGAGCTAGAAAGCAATAAATTACGTAGGGAAACAGTAAAATACATGAAAAATAAAATACCTCTGTCATCTTGCACACTACCATTAGAAAAAGCAAATGTTTTGAGCAAGGGATTCGTGGTGCACATCTCAAATGATTGCACCTTCCATGCAGCGTAGCTCCACCAACACTGAGGTTCATATAATAACATCCATCCATTCTCTTCCACTTATCCGGGGTCGGGTCACGGGGGTAGCAGCCTAAGTAGGGAGGCCCAGACTTCCCTCTCCCCAGCCACTTGGAGCAGCTCCTCTGGGGGAATCCCAAGGCGTTCCCAGGCCAGCCGAGAAACATAGTCCCTCCAGCGTATCCTGGGTCTTCCTCTGGGTCTCCTCCCGGTGGGACATGCCCGGAACACCTCACCAGGGAGGCGTCCAGGAGGCATCCTAACCAGATGCCCGAGCCACCTCAACTGGCTCCTCTCGATGTGGAGAAGCAGCGGCTCTACTCCGAGTCCCTCCTGGATGACTGAGCTTCTCACCCTATCCAGGGTATATGCAGAAATTCTAGAGTTGAATTTAATACCTTTGAATACATTTTTAATACCATCAAAATATTTTTTAATACTCTGATGCATGCTCAATAATCCAGGTAGAAAAATCTAAAAAAGCTAAGTCTGGTCCTCTGGACATTCAAAAAAATAAAACAAAACAAAGCAAAAAAAAATGTAGAAACGTTTCGTCTTTCGTCCGAAAGACGATTTAAGGGTTAAGGGTGCTATTTATAAGACTGAGCTGAACACAGCAACTCAGACTGAGGAAGTCTTTCGGACGAAAGACGAAACGTTTCTACATTTTTTTTTTTTTTGCTTTGTTTTGTTTTATTTTTTTGAATGTCCAGAGGACCAGACTTAGCTTTTTTAGATTTTTTAATACCATCACGGCACTGAGCTGTAACCGTAACGGCAACCTCCTGTACTTCAGTTCAGAAAAACTAATTGTAAAGTGATAGATTACTGTCATTTTCTTCCTAAACTTTGGTAGTAAATGTAGTTTTATAACAATTACTGGAACATCAATTTGCTTCTTGCCTCAATTAAAAGCACTGACCTCTTTATTTAAATCTAACCCAAGAGAAAAAGTTTAATTGTTCCCACACATAACATATCTCTAATGGCAAATGAAAAACTGTAAACTTGAAAACAGAACAGTTTAGTTAAAATAATTCAACACTGAATACACATGTACATGCACAATTCAAAAAGAGATATCTAAGGGAGAGTCCAGACACCCTGCGGAGAAAACTCATTTCAGCCGCTTGTATCCGAGATCTTGTTCTTTCGGTCATAACCCAAAGCTCATGACCATAGATGAGGGTGGGAACGTAGATCGATCGGTAAATTGAGAGCTTTGCCTTTTGACTCAGCTCTCTCTTCACCACGACAGACCGGTACAGCGCCCGCTTCACTGCGGACGCTGCACCTATCCGCCTATCGATCTCACGCTCCAGTTTTCCCTCATTCGTGAACAAGAACCCGAGATACTTAAACTCCTCCACTTGGGGCAGGACCTAGGGGTGGGCGATATGGCTCAAAAATTATATCGTGATATTTCAGAGCATTATCACGATAACGATCAATTTCGTGATAAAACGAAAAAAAAACAGAAATCAAATTTAGTTATTTGACAAAATTAACTTAACATGTTGCTTTGCAGTATTACATCATAAAATAAAAAACAAGGGGTAATTTTACTGAAATTACTTTATTTAGTAAAGTATTCGGTCTCCAAGTATAAAAAATATATATATATATTTTTTATTTATTCATTTCAAATAAAAAATACAGAAATTTAAT
Source organism: Garcialebias charrua (assembly GCA_038048925.1). Lineage (NCBI taxonomy): Eukaryota > Metazoa > Chordata > Actinopteri > Cyprinodontiformes > Rivulidae > Garcialebias > Garcialebias charrua. The sequence goes on from JBBPBX010004612.1 coordinate 7,838, forward strand.
AGACACATGATACAAGACATACAATATAAATTTAAAATGAAGGGTGGCAGAATGAAGAGTATCTTATTCTAAAAAAAATGATCTGTTATTTAGATTGAAAAAGTCTGCACAAAATATAGATCAACAAAAACCACCACAAAAACTAAAGTGCATGTGTAGTTTCCTAAAACAACTAAATAAAAATGAATCTTAAGATCTGTTGGGCATAAATGTAACATGCAACAAAATATATGTTGCCTTTAACTGAAGAATAACTTTCACAAGTTGTAAAAAGGTGATCAGCTGACGCTGAAGCGTGTTGGTGTTTCAGTTTCATCTATTCATGCAGGAATGATTCATTTTCTGACTGATCTGTCTCTGATCACCTGACTCTTGACCGCAGTGAAGTTATTTTCAAGTTGGACGTTGGATATTCGAGCTCCGTGTCTTCATCGGTGCGGTGTTCTCGTCAGTCCGCTTCATGGAGTCTGATTAATATGACTTAAAATAGAAAACAAATGACTGTGCCTCATTTATAGAGACTAGCAGAATTATTTCACAGTGTTTTTGGGTCAACAGGTCACATGACTTGGAAGCTATTGAGGAAAACCCCATAGATTTATGAAATATTAAATTGTGAAGAATTACAAAATGCATAAAAATGATAAATAAACAGCTGTGCCTCATAGGCCTGGTCTTGGAGAGTAGTTTGATGTGAGACTTGTGTGGGTGGCTCAAAAGACCTGAATGGTATTGACCAAAAACAGTAAATATTAAATTGTGAAAAATTACAAAATGCATAAAAATTGAGAAATAAACAGCTGTGCCTCGCAGATCTGGAATGGAGAGTAGTTTGATGTAAGATTTGTGGCTCAAATCATGTAAAATACATTATTTTTTGTTTCTAAAGAGTGACGCGGTCGAAAATTTGTTGACGGTCCCTAAGTGAACCATGACGTCTCTGAATAGGGGCAGACTCAGCGCGGCTGCCCGAAATCAGACTCCATGAAGTGGACTGACGAGAGCAACGCACCGCTCCAACTTCCAACTTGAAAATAACTTCACTGTGGTTTCCTCTTGGTCGTGGAGAGCCGCGCGTGTTTGTAGAGACAGTTTTCAGAGCGAGGGAGACCAGCCCGCAGCGCGGCTGCTCAGTGGGGTGGGGGGCGGGTGGGGGCATTTGATCCTCTACCTGCTGTTCAGAGCAGCCAGGGGACAGAAGCTGACATGACGCGCGGTTTGTTTTTATAATTTTAGCACCAGTACAGACTGGTGGAAGGAGAGTGCGCAGTTCAGTTTGAAGCGCTCGGTTGGGGGCGGGGCGTCCTTACGTATTACGTCATGAAATTAGCATATCATGATATCTTTTTTTTGCCCGGGCAAGCTATTTTTACCGGTATTATCGTTAACGATATGATATGGCCCAGCCCTAGCAGGACCTCCTCCCCGACCCGGAGAGGGCATGCTACCCTTTTCAGGCTCAAGACCATGGCCTCGGATTTGGAGGAACTGATCCTCATCCCGGCCGCATCACACTCGGCTGCAAACCGCTCCAGTGAAAGCTGTAGATCACGACCTGATGAAACTAGGGATGCACCGATAAATCGGCCGGCCGATCGATCGGCCCCGATTTCCTTAATTTGGAGAGATCGGTGATCGGCCGATCTTTAAATGAGAAGCCGATTTTATCCACTGATCGCATCTGCCTCAGCAAAGGTCGGAAAATCCTGAAAATTTAGGGCGCATTTTGACCTTTTATCACCTGAAAATCGGTATTGGCCAAAATCGGAATCGGCAGGTCAGACATTCTAAAAATCGGTGATCGGCCAGAAAATTAAATCGGTGCACCCCTAGATGAAACCAATAGGACCACGTCATCTGCAAAAAAAAAAAAAAGAGAAGTGATCCTAAGGCCACCAAAACGGATCCCCTCAACACCTTGGCTGCGCCTAGAAATTCTGTCCATAAAAGTTATGAACAGAATCGGTGACAAAGGGCAACCTTGGCGGAGGCCAACTCTCACTGGAAACGAGCCTGACTTACCGTATTTCCGACCTATAAGTCAGTTTTTTTAAACTAATTTTCATGTCCTGTGACTTATACGGCGAAGTGACATATTTAGGGATTTTTCCCCATATTTTTAGACCAATTTTTGGCTGAGATATGACCGTTTCCATTCATTCTGGCAAAAAAAATAGAGCAGTACAACTTTCGGCCACTAGGGACGCAGTACCGCATTCGGCCGCTAGGGTCCACCGACCGTTCCCACCTCATGTGTCCGACCACAGCGTCCTCTGGTCGGACTCACTCTGTCGCAGCACGGCCTCCTGCTCTCTGGAGGTCTGAACTACTGTTAGCTCAGTGTTTCACTATTAGCAAAATAGCTCAAGAACCACACAACAGATTTTGATGAAACTTACAGAAAGTACCGTAATCACTGGATGGACATTTACAATTGATTAACTTTAGGAAACGTGTGAGCTAAAATTCGATTTATTTATAATTTATTTTTGGAGCGCACGCGCACCTTTGGAAGACCGTCAAAGCAAAACAATTTAAATCCAGCTGATTTGACCATTACGAGCATTTAATAAGGAAAAGTTCAGCTCAGATACACCTTTACTATAATGTCAGCAAACAAATTATATTTTTTTAGCTGTTTATCGTGTTAAATTTCAAAGAAATGTAACGTTCCCACCCGTGCGGGTGCACGTTTTGCAAGTAGCTAAACTATTTTTTTAATCCAGCTGATTTGACAACTGCGTTCATTTATTAGGGAAAGTTCAGCTCAGACACATCTTTGCTATAATTTTCAGCAAACAAACAATTGTTTTTAAGTGTTAATCTTGTTAAAGTCCTACCATACACGCTCATGTGGCCGTACAGCCAATCCATTTTTGGCAAAACACCGGTCCACATTTCCGGGTTGTCACAGCTGACGCGTAACATACACGACACGTCAGCGGTGACACATAATACTGTATATGCCACCTATACGGAGGTGCGACACGTTTATGGATTTTTCCACTTTATTGGACATAATTGGACTGATGTGACATATAGGGCGGAGCGACTTTTCAGCAGGAAAGTACCGTACAGTACTGCCGGCAATGCGGACCAAGCTCCGACACCGGTCGTACAGGGACCTAACAGCCCCCATCAACGGGCCTGGTACCCCATACTCCCAGAGTACCCCCCACAGAACTCCCCGAGGGACGCGGTCGAATGCCTTCTCCAAGTCCACAAAGCACATGTAAACTGGTTGAGCAAACTCCCACGCACCCTTCAGGACCCTGCCGAGAGTGTAGAGCTGGTCCAATGTTCCACGACCAGCACGAAAACCACACTGCTCCTCCTGAATCCGAGGTTCGACTATCCGACGGACCCTTCTCTCCAGAACCCCTGAATAGACCTTACCATATAATAACACAGACTTTAAATATATTTAACGTCCTGAGACACTGTGTCCTCATGTGAGAACACCGACTTCCTGAATTAAACATTTTATATTGTTCAACGTATAGATCTGTTGGCCTTATTCAGTAATACTGGCTATTATTGACAAGATACCCAAATATTTGTAGGAACTGACAAACTCGAAGAGCACCTTCCCTCAATTTTATCCTCGAATGGTGTTCCTATTGAGTTTGTCGATTACTACAAATACTTGGGTATCTTGGTCAATTCGCAGCTCTCTTTTAAGCTCCACGTGGAAAATTTGGTACAGAAACTGAAAGTTAAACTGGGTTTCTGTTTCAGAAACAGATCCGACCATACCATACCACCACTTTATTTATAGAGCACTTTAAACAGCGACAAGGCCAACCAAAGTGCTAAGATCCTGTCTAACTCTGAATGCTAGGAAACGCCTTGTAACTAGGGCTGGGCGATATGAGGAAAATATTATATCGCGATATTTTTTGGCTATATCACGATACACGATATATATCGCGATATCTCCAAAATCAATGAAAAAATGATTCAAAATTGATAAAAAAATGTCAACACTAAATTTGAACAAACTTAAATATTTTATTTTAACCATCAATTGCACACATAAATAAAAAGTACTTCAAGCAAAAAGGAAGAATAAATAATTTAAACTTAAAAAGGTGCTCTTGTGCTTTTAACATTAAAAAAATGTTAAATCAAAACATTTAAGGCCTTTAAAATACAAAAACAAAAGTGTAAACAGTGGCCATAAAATTTACTGACCCAGAACAGTCACAGGTAACAACTCTCAACTATTTGCATGTGCTGGTAATTTTTAACAACAAACCACAAAATGTGCACAAGTTTCAAACTGTGCCAAGTTCAGGCAATGTCTGCAAAACCTCTGAACAAGAACAGATTTATCACAGGTATTGTGTACTGCAGTAAATGTGAGCCTCTGTGTACTGTATCCGGTTTTATTGTGAAAGGGTCAGGGGGTTGTTTCCGGGTTCACGAAGACGTTCTCTAAGTTGCTCTACAAAGTGTCGCATTGAATCCTTGTGTAAAAACACGACAGCCTCCACTCAGAAACGTGAACAGAGAGGTGGAGACATTATTAAATCAGCTGTATCGCTAAAGACACGGTCAGTCTCAGCTGTGGAAGAAGACGGCTAACGCGTTAGCCATCTTGTTAGCCGCTAAGGACCGTATCTTTAGCGATAATGATAAAATGCTGATTTAATAATGTCTCCACCTCTCTCTGCGGTGCACGCATGACTAAATGAGCTCAGACCCGTGGTTTGTTTTAAGGAAGCAGCAGGCTGGAAAAACACTCGGTTCTGCCGTTTCATCATGCTCCACTCCGCTGTTTAAATGGTGAAAAAGATTCGTAGTTCCGACCTTTCTTCGGGATTATTTTCAGCATCGTCTACAAAAACATTTTTTATGCCCTCATCTGACAATTTAATCCAAACTAGCTCAGAACATTGTTTTTCCCCCTCAGCAGCTGGCAGCGCTCTTCATATCTGCCGTGTTTACATGTTGTGCTGAAAGTCTCGCGCGCGGCTCCTGCAGCCTGCAGGAAGGAGGGGGGCGAGTGGGAGCCCGCGCGACAGCAGGAGGATCCTCGATATACACGATATAGCCCTTTTAACCATCGTACATTTAAAATATCGCGATACATCGAGTATATTCGATATATCGCCCACCCCTACTTGTAACTGTGACTTTCCTTCCCTCCATTGATTATAGTGACATTATCTACATGAATGCTCCTACAAGCAACCTGCAGATGTTGGACTCTGTCTATCATGGTGCACTAAGATTCATAAATGGCTGTAACTACCGTACCCACCACTGCACCCAGTATTCACTGGTTAACTGGTCATCATTAACTTCACTTAGACTCTCCCATTGGTACATTTTCATCTTTAAATTACTTCTTGGTCTGCTGCCCTCATACATCTCCTCCTACATGTCTCTGTGTGAGTGCAGCTACAGCATGCGCTCTCAGGACATGATTACACGCAGTGTCCCCTCAGTGAGGACTGAACTAGACAAAAGGGTCTTCTCCTACTCTGCTCCGGTTTCATGGAATATCTTGCAAAAAGATCTGAAGTTCTTGACCTTGACCTCTCTAAGTGGCTTCAAACATCTGATAAGTTCATGGCAAAAACTACTGCAGACATGTTCCTTGTTTGTAGTATTCTATATCACTTTACAATCTAGCTGTTTCTGTATCATTTTTAAGGCCCTTTTCTTTAACTTGTTCTTCTCAATTTGTATGCTTTCTTTTAACGATTGTCTACTGTTGTCATCATTCTTTGTTAAAATCAGGTCTCTCTTGTAAATGAGTCCCCGAGGCTCACTGGGATTAACCCGTATAAATGAAGGTTGAATGAATGAAAATTATTTTTTTTAAACATTTTTTAACTGTTTAATTTTTGTTAAATTTTTTATTTTCTTCTTTGTTTGACAAATAGTTTAACACAATGTTTGTCTTTGACGTCTGTTTCACTAATCCTAAATAGCTAGGGGAAATACAAAAGCTCAGGTGGTTGTGGTGTGCAGTTTTCAACAATGTGCTGTAAGGACATGTAAACATCCGATTTAAACTTTATAGTGACAGATTCTATTTCAACTAACTTAGATTGTCAGAAATCCTGTTTGGCATGCTTCTTTTCCCCCCCAATGGTTTAAACTCCCACCCCAGCTACAACCAGTACGAACACAAGAAAATGCATTCTCAGTTACTTTTAACTCACCAATTTTCCCTCCAAAATCAAGAGGGGTGGAGGAGGATGCTGCAGCAGCTGCTAGGACCTTTGCATCTTTTTCTTCTTGCTGTTCTGCTTTAGCTTCAGCTACTTTGGCATCCTTCCTGCGGCGCAAATTGTAATGGCTTTGGCTCTTCTCTGTATCTGCCTCTAATTTAGCCTCAGACTGCTGAGAACAAAAGAAAGAGATGTAGGTATATTTTGAATTATATATTAAACAGGTTTATGTTTATTAAATTATTTTTTTTTTACAAAAGAAACAATACAAGACAATCCCATAAATGATAATGTACAAAATATAAAAAAATGAAAGGTAGCAGAAAGAAGAATAAATCTTATTATATCTGCCCCTTTTTTCCAACAATCAGATTAAACAATAATAATCTTCAACCAACAGTACAAAATGACTAACTCTTTCTAATTTTCTAACTAATACAATACACATTACGCTATTTCAGGGGTCACCAACACGGTGCCCGCGGGCACCCGCGTGCCCGCAAGGACCATTTGTGGTGCCCGCGGACCTGTTCTAAAAATAGCACAACTCACTACTAAGCTGCGTTTAAAATTTCGTTTTATTCAGTTGTTATTCGTTTTTGTATTTATATATACAGTATTTTAAAATGTCTATCTTAAAAATATGTTCTTAAAAACATGTTTATTTTACTTTTTTTTTTTAACGCTTTGGTGAACTCTGAACCAATCGTATTGCGCGAGCCAGCCAATCAGTGGTCCTGAAAAGTTTGCTGCTAGCAGGTGCCAGAGGAGATCGGTGAAAGCAGTTTCCCAGCTACAAAATGGCAGAAAAAAGAAAGAAAACGTATCATTTTCGCAACGAATGGGAAGAAGAGTTCTTTTTTACAACTGTGAAAGGAGCTTTGGGTAAGCAACAGTCTTTTTTCACAAAACCGACCAAAAAGTCACAAAAAGTAACGGAAGCCTCTTTTAGAGCTACACATTTTCTGATGAAGAAGAAGAAAGCATTTTCAGACGGAGAAGTTGTCAAAGAAGCTATGATTATTATTGCTAACGCTGTACTCAAGGATGAAAAAAATGGAGCCGAGCTGATCTCCACTCTCTCTGACGTTCAACTGGGAGCAGCTACGGTGGCTAGACGTGTGTCAGTTTTGTCTGATAACTTGGCTGAACAGCTGGACCAGGATCTGGCAAGGTGCAGGTGGTTTAGCATCCAGTGTGACGAGTCTGTGGACAGCAGCAGTACAGCGCAGCTATCGATTTTTGTCAGGATGGTGTTTGAAGATTTTTCCACCAGAGAGGAAATCCTGACATTACTCCCCTTAAAAACAACCACGAGGGGAGCTGACATTTATAAAACAGTGAAGGAGTTTTTTGTACACAGAAAGGTACCGATGGAAAAGCTGGTAGCATTGACTACAGATGGGGCACCTGCTATGATTGGCCGACATTCAGGGTTCATCGCTCACTGTCAAGGTGACCCAGACTTTCCCAAGTTTCTGCATTATCACTGTGTCATTCACCAGCAGGCATTGTGTGCAAAAGTGATCGGCTTTCAGCATGTGATGACTCCTGTTGTAAAAATCATAAATAGCATCCGATCCAAAGCAAAACAGCACAGAATTTTCAAGGTGTTACTGGAGGAGATGTCAGCTGAATATGGTGACTTGCTGCTACACACCGAAATCAGATGGCTCAGCAGGGGGCGAATTTTACTTCGTTTTCTGTCACTTTTGGATGAAATCAAAGAGTTCATGCAATCCAGAGGTGAAGATGTCTCACTGCTAGAGGACACAGAGTGGAGACTTGACCTGGCATTTTTGACGGACCTTACTGGGAAATTGAATCACTTGAACTGCGAGCTACAAGGCAAAGACAAGACTGTTGTTGATATGATAAGTGCTTTAAATTCATTTAAAGCCAAGATGAACATTTTCACATGTCATTTACAGAGAAAAAACGTGGTTCACTTTCCCTCTGTGCAGTCAGTGCTGAAAGACAACCCATCTGCATCTGAGACATTTGAAAAAGTTGCAGAAAAGTACTGTGACGTCATAAACAGACTTGGGCAGGATTTTAATAATAGGTTTTGTGGCCTTGATCAGCTTGAGACATGTGTGTCATTTATTTCCAATCCTTTCATTAATGTAAACACGACATGCTTTGCTGAGCAACTTAGTGCAATGTTCAGCTTGGATGGTGGAGATTGAAATCATAACACTGCAAAATGACCTCCACCTCAAAGCCCATAAGGATGCACCAAACTTTTGGTCCCTTGTTGACACAGAGAAATACAGTGGTGTATGCACAGCAGCTATGAAGGTTTCCAGCCTGTTTGGTTCAACTTATCTCTGTGAATCAGCATTTTCTGACATGAACTTCATTAAGAACAAATACAGAACACGCCTCACTGATGAACATCTGAAAGAGTCACTCACAGTTGCAGTGTCAAATTACACACCAGATTACAGTGCACTGGTGAAAAGCATGCAATGCCAGTCTTCCCACTAAAAGGGACCAGATGTCAGTGGCAACATGGCAGTGCCGTGGCAAATATAAATTAAAGTACCGGTACTAAAGAATTTTGTTCAATTTAAACATGTGTTCATGACATGTAAGTTATTATTTTCTTAAAAATGCAGCAGATTCAGTAATTCGTTCAAAATGTTACAAGATTTACTTAAAAATATGTACCGGTATTTGTGAAATATATGATTTTTATAAATATTTGATTGTCCTTTAACATTACAACTTTTTGAAACATAGTACATTACAACATGGTGGTTAAAATGATTTGTTATTGGCTTATGAAAATTTGACATTTTTTCTATAAAATATGATAAGTGATCATCTGAAAATGTATCAATTACTGTGATTAATAAAGTTTTGAATATTGATATCTGTTTCCCAACTTGTCATTGCAGATGATTGTAAGAAATCTGATGCATCTTCATATGATTATCATGATTCATTAATAATGTATAATTAAGAGGCAAACTGAGCAAATTTGTTATTTCCGAAGAGTTTATCAAACTGGTGCCCTTTGCATCACTCCGTACCCACGAAGTAGCTCCCAGGTTAAAAAAGGTTGGTGACCCCTGCGCTATTTCATATATATTTTTTAACACATTCGTTTTGATCATTTTCTTAAATGTAAACATTGACTTGGCATTTTTAACTACATTCTCCAAGCCATTCCATAATCTAATTCCCTGGATTGAGGTAGAACGTCCCTTCAAACTAGTTCTGAATTGTGGTTTTACAAACATCTCTGTCCCCTTAAGATTATAACAACTTTGTCTTTTAACAAAATGCATTTGGATATTTAAAGGTAATGCATTATTTTGAGCCCTATACATAACTGATAAAATATTATAGTCTACCAAATCATGGAACTTCAATAACTTCAGTTGATAAAATAATGTACTTGATGGATGACGGTAATGTTTTCTAGTGATAATTCTTACAGCTCTTTTCTGTAATACAAAAATAGGCTTTGTGATTGTTTTACACGCTTTCACCCAAACATCAATACAATAGATTAAGTGTGGAACAATGATTGTGTTATACAACAAATACAGGTAGTCCCCGACTTACGAGCGAGTTCCGTTCCTGCGAGTTGCTCGTAACACGAAAATTCGTAAGTTGGAACACGAAGCACGTGTTCTCGTAAGTCGCGGATTTTCGCTCGTAAGTTGGAACATTTATGCTAGCGCTACTACGAACACTCGTTTTTCATCAAAAACATTCATATTAGTTCATAAACATGGTCGGAAACGTGTTTCCAAACGGTTAGCTAACACACTTTCATCTAAAAACACAAAAAAGTGCTGTATTTTTTACAAATTTACTTCTCGTTCGCCAGCTCGTAAGTCCGGGCGCTCGTAGGTCAGAGCGCTCGTAAGTCGGGGACTACCTGTACAGAGCTTTATCATTCAATAGGTCTCTGACTTTGTACAGCACTGCAATCGATTTAGCTATTTTTAATCTTACAGAATTTATGTGCTGTTTCCATGTCAGTTTGTCATCAATGATAACACCCAAAAACTTCACCTCACTCACTCTACAAATCTCAACACCCTCAATTTTGAGTGGAACATCATGTAATACATCAGTCAAAACAAAGAATGTATAACATCTGAAACAAAGTTAAAACGGACATCTTTTTACAAAACTAAAACAAAAACTTCATCAGTGCACAACAGACAACCTCACGTCCTCCAACTGATTTTGTTAAAGTGTCTGTGACATCATCTTTGAACTTTGCATAAAATGGCACAAGATATATATCTTGTAACATTCAACTATGTTCGTTTTTGCAAACAAAATGGTAAATTAATGAAAATTTGTTTCAAAGTGAATTTAAAATTTGCGCCATATTTCTTCACGGGAAATCTGGGTACTTACGCATACGACGTCAATGACGTACGAAGAGGAATGTGAGCTGGAACGCCCCCTGTAAAATACAATGGCGGACAATCTAAAGTCCGACAAATTTATCAATTTAAGTGAAGATTAGAGCGATTTGTCTTCAGTTTGGGAAGCCGAAGTTATTTCGAGTGATGAACAAGAAACTGCTGGTTATAATTTAGCTCTGCAGCAGTATTTATTTTAGCTTTTACGTTCAGGAAGTGAGTGGGACTGCGGTTTGCAGCATGAAGTTTTCGAGGATGAAGGACCCATCCAAGTCTTCTAAAGAGCACAGAAATGGTAATACATTAATTAATGTATCTAGTAATTATTCAACATAAATTATAGTTTTAAAAAAATGAGTCCCTTTGAAGTATCCGTTTTTATTTTAGACGTTTACTCCAACATATGTTCTGAAAAACATCATTCATATTTCCAATGATGTGCATCTCCCTCATCAGATATTTTGTCACCGAGGTAATAGATGTTGTTCTTTACAAAGTTACTTAACAAATAATCCTTCTTGCTCTGACTGTCATGAATACTGGTCAGTTTTATGACCTGTATCAAAAACGTAAGAGCGTTTTTAAACAAAGCCCAGTTTTTCTGTTTAAGGTGATGGATGATGTGATCAAACCTCGCTACACATCAGATTTCGTTCAACTCTTCTTGCCCATCCTGGAGAATATATAAAACAAATTGAGTTTAACATAAAATAAATAGTGTTTTATGTTTAAATATCAGTTAATAAGCATACCTGCAAACTCAGAAGGGATGAAAAAAGTGACAAACGTTGCGCCTGAATTATTTTTTCATGGCCTGCGACCTATACTCAGGTGCGACCTATATATGGCTTGTTATCACTTTCGGCAAAACAAATTTTTAAATCCAGCTCATTTCACAATTACGTTCATTTATTAAGGAAAAGTTCAGCTCAGACACATATTTGCTATAATTTTTATCAAACAAATAATTGTTTTTACGTTCATTTATTAAGGAAAAGTTCAGCTCAGACATATATTTGCTATAATTTTTATCAAACAAATAATTGTTTTTAAGTGTTAATCTTCTTAAAAGCCTTGCTGTGCGCTCCTGTGGCAGACATTTGCAGCAGAGCTAAACGTAGGTGCGACCTATCTATTGGTAATAATAGGCTATATGCCACGGGTAGTGGTGACGTACTTCCGTTAAAATGTGACCCGTGCGCTTCACTTCCGGCTCTCATCTACTACTGTTGTTGTTAGCGGTAGCTTCTAGAACTAGACCATGTAAAAGACACAAAAGGTAAATTATCTGCGAGCTACTGGTACAACAAGAGAGATTTGTTGTGTGCCGTTGTGTCCAGTGAATAGCAGGTACAATAGAGCGCTTAGTTTTTTATATTTTAATGCCAGAGTTCGTGGCTAACCGAGTTAGCCTTAAAGCTAACACTCGGTTGTAGCCGGCGTTTTAAACCTCAGAATATTCAAGAGCCAGCATCAAACAGTGGTTAAAAAGGAGCTGTACCTGCATTGTTCCAGTGGAATAATTCTCCCTTCCACTTCCATGACCGGGGCTTTGGGAGAAGCAGCAGAGAGGACAGCGAGGAGGAGGAGAACACAGCAGCTGCAGCTCAGTAAGAAACACGATTATCACTCGACTCCACACCCTGCACTTGTAGATTTAATGTTGGAGTCATGATGAGTGATTTAATAAAAGTTTGTAACTACATACTTTTAAAATAATATTCAGATTTTAACATATGTTTTCTAATCTGTAAATATGTTTGTAAACTCTTAGTAACTTCAGGGCTGTTACACCTCTGAAATATTCTCTGCTGTTTCCTTTAATATGAAACCAGAACTGTTTCACTCCAATTAAACATTTAATTTCCTGAGATGTAATTAATTTATTTTAAAGCATAACTCTCATAAAGAGTTCTCCGTTTGGTTTTTTACTTGTAGGTAAATATGAACACTTGTTTTTTTTCCAGGTTTGCATCATCTGACCTCCTGATGTGTTTCTGGCCCATGACTGCTCTGCCATTCATGGTCGGTGTTCACCAAGAACTGAGAGGAACTCCCCATCAAGTTCAACTTGTGTTTATTTGTCTTATACAGGTTAACACAGAGTTAACAGTACAATGAAGTGCTCAGGATGAGAAGAACAGATTTGACTTGCTAAAAATCAAAGAACAAACTACTGTATACTAAAAGCATGCACAGTGAAAAAGTAATTATAATATTCACAAAGTCCTGAAGAGAGACGGATATAACAATGCAGCAGGATGAATTTGAATGAACTACTGCAAGTATTTCAAGCTAGTAATATAAGCTAACATGCACATAAAGTTTTAAATATATATATATATAAATATATACACATATATATGTATGCACATAATCAACATTACACAGGTTGTGTGACAGGTTATTGCACAAGTAGTGACATTGAGATTTAATTATTAGTTATTACCAGTTGTTCAGTGTTATTTATTGATTATTTAACCACACCACCCCGTCAACCCATACCCTGCAGCCCGTTGAGTTCTTCCTGTTCTTAAATGACCTTGACCTTGGATCAAAGCAACGGGACCTTGCTGACCCGTACGGTGTCCATCAGTCCACGGTCAGACGGATTTTCACAGCAACTTTTTATTGACAGTACTCGGCTCTACCTGAAGAGCAGATACATAAAAATCTACCTGCAGACTTCAAGGACTACCCTGACACTACAGTCACACTACTTACTACTTGTAAGAAAATAAAATGTTCAAAACATTCTGACTTTTGTCTTCATTGATGTATTATCACCCAAAAAAAATGTGTACTGTATTTTGGTTTAAGACAGGCTTAGAGTCGTTTTAGCCATTTTATTAAAAAGAAATTTGATGATAATGTTACATTACTGTACAAAACGTATGAGTCAAGCTAAATGAGGCACAATATTTAAACACTGTTTAAATTATATTATTATTATTACATCTTCTGACTAACTCCCAGCTTCCTCGACTGCTTTTGGAGATTTAAAAACATGTAATCAGTCAGATTACAGTGCCTCAGTGGAACAACTTGTTTGTATTTGGTGTTTGGATCCAATCTCAGCTCCTCACTGCTTCCCTCATGTTTGAGCTGTAGCGGTGGTGTCTTCCCACGTCTCACAAACATCTAGGCTGGACCAGGGGTTCCCTCATCATCACCAACACCTGCCGTGTCCTGTGCAGTGAAAGAAAACATCTCTTATTAAGGCCTGCTACAAGCAGTGATTTAACAGGTTTGACTTCAGCTCAACTTTTGTAAACAAACTTGAATTAAAATAACTTTTGTTTCTAAATCTGCTCTAAATCTCCTGCCTCCTTGTTTGAAACTGAACTGTTACCTACCGTACTAGTTTTAGAAAACACCAAACATTCAAGTCAAACTCAAGTTTTCAGCATTGAAAAATAATGTGATCTCCAGTTTCTGTTTTAATTCAAATGTAGTTACCTCTTGGCTACTGCCTCTTAGTTCAAAAGTGTCAAAAGCCCCTCCATCAGGCAACACACCTCTGTTGTCATCAGCTGTCAATAAAACAGGGTCTGCACGCACCTGAAAGAAAGAAAAAAGTTAGAGTATCTAAATGGTAAATAAATTCATTTGTTATAAAACGTGGTGTGGTTTGCCCATAACACACTTATTTGTTATTACTTCAAATGTAAAATTTCTGATGTCGTATGTGTTATTCCAAATTCCACAACACTTATAAACATAAACATAAGATTAAAAAACAAATGTGGGCTATTAAATCCATGAGTAAACTACGACATCAGCAAGAAGCATAATGGTGTGGTCACACCAAACAGCGTTTCAGCAGCAGGAGCGTCCAGTTTACATGTAAAGTCAATGGGGGACGCGCTTCCAGCCACGTCTTGGCGTCGGGCGTCACGTCGCGTGCGTGTTGAGCGTGCTGGGAAGCGTTTTCCGTGCACGTGAACCGGCTTCAGCCTCCAAACCGCGCATTCAACATGCTGAAGATTTCGCCGTTCAAACTTTCAAACGCCGCTCAACTCTACCTGATTGGTTGGTGTGTCAACCAATCAGGGAGAGTCGGGGGGAGAAGAGAGGAGAAGAAGAGAGGGGGAGAGTCCCTATGTGACGCGGAAACGAGGGGGCGCGCGCACTATGTGACGTATTGTTTGTGGGACACAGAAAAGACCCGCGAGGTCGTGTACTATGGAAGAGAAACTCATTGTAGCTGTGTGTTCGCGACAAGTCCTTCACGACCAGTCAAGTCTGCTCCACAGAGACGGAAATAAAAAGCTCCTCGCCTGGCGGAGTGCGCAGGACTCTGTGCGCAGGACTCTGTATACCGGTAAGCTCCTCCCACACACCCAGCAGCTGTTTCGCGTTCTGGCGTTCTGGTCCAAGTAGGTCTGGAAACCAAGTGCGTCCACTTGCGTGCGTGACGAGCTTTTTGGAGGTTGAAACGCTGTTCGGTGTGACCACACCATTAGCATTAGAGTTAGCCTACAGTCAATTATTGTTAAACATACACGGAAGATTATCAAATGTAATGATTTAATTGCTTACTTGGAATATGAAATAAATCTTGTTGACAGTTAGATCATCAACTCTCAATAAAATGCGTCGATTCCCTTCCCTCTAAATAAGACAAACGTATCCATTTCACATTCAGGTCTTCATTTCCGGTTCCGCCTTAAGGTCCCGTTGAATTACTGGTAACAACAAAATAAAAGCTCGTCTTTGGTCTAACCATTGCAGTTAAAAAAAAAAAAAAAGTACCCATTTTTTTATTTTTGCTATTTCCGTTTTTAATTTAGTTTTAAAAACGAAAAAACAAATGCTTGTTTTGTTTTTTCAATTTTGTTTCGAAACGGAAAAACCAAAGAACGAACCATACACGGATTATAAACGCAACATTGTTGAGTCAGGTCCTCTGGAAGATTCTTCTTTGTTTAAACGTTTTGTATTTTTTCCAAGACTTCTTCAGTTGAAGAAGTCTTTCTGACCCGAGTCAATCTTCTTAAACCTGAGTTATTGTCTAAAGGTGCTCTTTAGGGATGATGGGGTCTCCGTATACTGTATGCAGTCCTCCTCCAATGCCAGGTTGTACCTGCTGACTGAAAGCAGTGAAGAGGTTCTTATGTCTTATGTTTTTTAATAATAAATTTACTTTTCCATTTAGACAGAATTTGACAGAAATTTCATTTTTGATGTGATGATTGACATATAAACTACATGTATTTTAATATATGTATAGTGAACATTCAGTGAAGTAAAACTGACGAGTATTCATGACAGAGTCAGAGCAAGAAGGATTATTTGTTAAATAACTTTACAGGTAGTCCCCGACTTACGAGCGAGTTCCGTTCCTGCGAGTTGCTCGTAACACGAAAATTCGTAAGTTGGAACACGAAGCACGTGTTCTCGTAAGTCCGGATTTTCGCTCGTAAGTTGGAACATTTATGCTAGCGCTACTACGAACACTCGTTTTTCATCAAAAACGTTCATATTAGTTCATAAACATGGTCGGAAACGTGTTTCCAAACGGTTAGCTAACACACTTTCATCTAAAAACACAAAAAAGTGCTGTATTTTTTACAAATTTACTTCTCTTTCGCCAGCTCGTAAGTCCGGGACCTCGTATGTAAGAGCGCTCGTAAGTCGAGGACTACCTGTAGTATCGAGATCTGTACAAAGAATAACCAGTACTTTATGACTTCCGGTTGAGGCAGCGCCATGTGAGGACGTAGGTTTGTGAGCTCCGTACCTGAACCCACATTTATGATACGACTCTTGTAAAGTTACGCGATATAGCACCACATAGGCTGCTGTATATATATTAGACAACAACCAACCATTCAACCAACCATTCAAGTATGCCTCCTAAGAAACTTCAAGTCAACAAGTCCGGACAAGACACGAAGGCCCCTGAAGAGGAGCCTAGCTCAGCTAACCTAGCTTGCTCAAATGCAACAATGACGACTGCAACGGGCAACCAGAATGCCATTATGGAAGAATTACAGTCAATGAGACAAGAACTGCTGAAGACAGGGTTTCTGCAGGTTTGAACAACTCAAATTTAAGACTTTTTAAAACCTTTTAAGACCAGTATGGATCAAATTTAAGACCTATTCACAACATATGTACACGACAGAAATGTGCAAAAGAAATGCATAATTACTTAATTACTTGAGAAGTAACTTTATTGAAAAAACGAAACAAACACATTTTACATGCAGTGTTATGGATAATATATGTATGTACAGTATATGATATATGTATGCTTGTATGTGGACTACATAAATCTGAGCTCCTCTCCCTTAGCAAGAATCTCCTCCTCAATGTTCTTCAGCTCAGCTGCTTTATCCTTGCTAGCTCTCCTCAGAACGTTTGACTTCGTTATCAACTAAGCCATCTGAGTGCCAGCCTTGCCTTCAGCCTGCTCTGCTAATTTGTCTGCATCTTGTCTGCCCATCCATTGAAATGGACACAAGTCTCCTTAGGTCAAGAGGGTCCACACACTCCTGAGGAAAGACAAAAACAAATATGAGACTTCAGACATTGTATTATGTCTTATTTTGACTGAGACACAGGCCTAAATTATATTCATTCATTCAACCAAAAAATATCCAATTATTATTATGATAAAAACAACGAGTCATAGATGAAATTAAAAGAAGCAGAAAGAAAATATGTAATTATATCTGCTCCCTTTTTCCTCAAAAAGTTAAATTCAAACAAAATCAATACAGAGTCCTCAAACAACAACTTATGTCAACAAACACATATATAAGTTAGTACTACTGTATACTTATAAAACACATTTACAGAAATATATAGCCTAAACAGGTTGATCAAATTTGCATCTGAAAACTAAAGCTGTCATATAAACATGTTTGTTAAAAACAAAACATTTACCGTTAGGCTACTTACTTTTACATGCTTCATTAATTCATTAGCTGTTGAATGCCCCATGAACTGGGATCCCAGGTATCTGGACTGTACCTGTCCCTCCTCCCAAAAACGAAGGTGTAGGTCCAGCTGCTTGGTTTGGTGGTTTGATTCAGGCTTTCATCGAACATGAGCACAAACGGTCCAGTCACTTTGGAAATTAGTTCTCTTTTTATAAAGTCTGCCAGTCCAAAGCGGGTTATGTATGCAGTTTTATCTTTTCCACATTTAAATGATTTGGCGATGTCCGAGTCTGGAAACATAGTTTGAAACAAGTCTCCAATGTCTTCATTTGCGCTGTACGAGTGATGTTTAGTTATCACGTGGAGAATCCAGAGAACCTCCGCTCGTAATGTGGCCTCCAACACGAAGACAACACGAAGTTCGCTAACAGGAGCTGCTGAGCTGTTGTCTCTCCGAGGCAGAGTAGATGAACCAGTGCACTGCTGGAGCAGCAGAACTGGCTAATAGCGGTCGTCTGTCTCAAGCCTTTCACAGCGCTAACGTGCTAACATGCTAACGTTCCGAGTTTAACGTTTCTTTTACAT
This sequence comes from Garcialebias charrua, assembly GCA_038048925.1. Taxonomy (NCBI): domain Eukaryota; kingdom Metazoa; phylum Chordata; class Actinopteri; order Cyprinodontiformes; family Rivulidae; genus Garcialebias; species Garcialebias charrua. Next base: position 25,892 of record JBBPBX010004612.1, read on the forward strand.
AAGCAGCAGTAGGCCTCAAAGTCGCTGTTTGGCAACGGCTTTAACCAAACCTTAAACTCGTCCCTCTCAAGCCAAGTGTTGTTAAATTTGCATTTTCCACATGTTAGCAACAGCACGCCGTCTTCTTCTGCTGTCGTTATTGATGTTGTCGTCTTGGACTCTCACAAAAACTGATTGGCTGCAATACGTCACATGTTTGTAACGTATGAAGCTTTTTTTTTTGCGCTTGAGGCAGGATTACGACGCGCACGAAATTAAGACCTCTTTAAAAAATTAAGACTTCAACACAATAATTCAGCAAATTTAAGACCTTTTAAGGCCTAAAATCGAGATTTTTACATTTTAGACTTTTAAAGACTTTTTGAGACCCCGCGGAAACCCTGATATTATTCATTGTAAATTTACATTTATTTACAACAAAAACAAGTTTACAGTAGATGCATCTTCATCCATCCGTTTGTTCATCCGTCCGTTGCTGACACCTGCTGCTCACTTCATGAATGTGAAACCTCTCCTGAAAAAAAAAGCAGCACGGACAAAAGAAACCCTGCTGTTTGTTGTTTATCACTAAAAATAACTTCTGCTTCACGAACTGAAGCCAAATCGTTAAAATCTAAAGTTTTAAATGGCTAAATTCGACGGATGCGTTTGTATCTTTCTCCATTGTATTCAATGTACGCGTTGGAGCAGAGTCTGGATGTGACGTCACAGTCACGTGACCGGAAAACCCCGGATTTACCGTGTAAAAAAATGGCGCTAATTTTAAACTATTTTTGAGAGGAATTTTCATTCATTTAACATTGTTTTAGCAAAAACGATCATAGTTCAATCTTAAAATATATATATGTTGTGCCATTTTATGGAAAGTTCAAAGATGATGTCAGAGGAGCTTTAATTCTAGCTGGGGACCTGAATTGCACTTTGAACCCAACATTGGACCAATCCAGCTCAAAATCTGCCATACCTAGTAACTCAGCCCGTTGTATTAATAGGTTTCTTGAAGCAAACGGAATGGTGGACCCCTAGAGATTCAAATATCCATAATCCAAGCAGTTCTCTTTTTTCTCCCCAATGCACCAAACCTACACAAGGATTGACTACTTTCTAATAGATCAGAGACTCTTGCCCATGGTTACCCAAGTAGATTATGGCAGCATTGTTATATCAGATCACTCCCCAGTTACTCTGGGGTTGAGTTTCCCTGAAGACAATTCTCCTACCTTTTCGTGGCGGCTAAATCCCAGACTGTTGTCTGAACAAAGATTCGTTGACTTTATCAACGCACAAATAGATATTTTTATTGAGCTGAATGAGTCGCCTGGGATAAGTAATGCTACACTTTGGGAAAGTCTAAAAGCATATCTGAGAGGTCAAGTGATATCTTATGTTGCTGGTGAGAATAGAAGAAGAGCTAAACGGCTGAAGAGCTAAACGGGCTTCAGAGCTTATGGAACAAATTAAAACAATAGATCAGCTGCATTCGGCTTCACCTTCCGATGACTTATACTGTACATAGAAAGAATCCTACTTCAAACAGAGTTTGATTCAGTCACCAATGTCAAAGCCATAGACATGCACATGAGATCGCGTCTCACTTATTAGGAGTCTGGAGATCGCGCAGGCAAAATGATGTCCCATCAACTTAAACAGTCAACAACTGCAGGTTTCATTACAGCAATAAAGGATGAACATGATAATATACTGTACTTACTAACCAAAATGAGATTAATGCCCAGTTTAAGTCATTTTACGAGAATCTGTATACTTCTGAAGCTGGTCACACCGCCCTAATCGAAGACTTCTTCAGCAATTTGACTATGCCCATTTTAGATGACTCGGACAGGTCTAAGTTGGAGGGCACTATTACTATATCAGAAATAACTCAGGCTATCACAAAAATGAAATCAGGAAAGGCACCTGGCCCAGACGGGTTTCCCATAGTTTTTAAAAAAAATTGCACCAAAATTAGTCCCTTTACTGCTAGGTGTTTATGACGAGATATTAGACAAAAGGCTCTACTAGAAACTATGACACAAGCAATTATTTCACTGATACTTAAAAAATCTAAAGACTCATTGCTCTGCGAGTCATATCGTCCAATTAGTTTGCTATGTTGTGATTAGGGGTGTAACGGTACGCTAAAATCACATTTCGGTTCGGTTCAACTACAAGGAGAGCTCGGTTCGGTTTATTTTCGGGTTTTTTCGGTACAAATTTTTTTTTTTTTTTTTTTTTACAAAATAAAGACTTACAAAATGTTTATTTTGAAAATGTGCCAAAAATATGTTTGTATTGTATTGTAGTAATAAATAAAAGTGACCCATTTGGATGATATTTTAAATAAACAGCACTCTACAATAAATAAACTATATGAACAATAATAAAAATCTTAATAAATGCAAACAGTCAGAACCAGAACAATAAGCAGCAACAGACTGTTTACAATCTAACTAATCAAGTTTTTGTCCAGTAGCAGCAGTGTGGCTGTATTTGTCCTCATTACTGTACTCACAACTTCTTCTTGGTGGGACAGGTGGGACTGTGGGAACAGTTCAGAGTTCAGTTCAGTCATCACTTAGCTGCAGGTGGATTTACCTCTGTCACAGACTGGAAATAAAAAACAAAAGAGATTTAAAAAAAAACAAGTTAATAAGATTATGATTTTTTTTTAAAAGATTATTTAGATAATAATAAAACAATACCTCTTGAACAATTGAATCTCTCACTTCATCATCATGGCAGGGCTTTAATCTGGTCCAGGGCTTGTTGTTGACAACATCAGTTAGTTTTTTCATGAAGAGCTGAACTTTTTGAAGTGTTGACGTGATGAATGTCTCATAGCGACGCTCAGTAACTTTAAACCCTGCGCATATAACAACGTTCAGACAGATTCAGAGATTTAAAAACTCATACAGCTTGTGTTATTGCTCTGGACCGCTCTGATTACCTGATGAAGGAGTTTTAATGCAGCTCTTCGTTCACGTTCGGATGACAGTTTCCAGCGCGTTCACGTGACGTGTTGCTGCTGCGTCACTCAAGCAGCTGCTGCAGAGTCTTCATGAAACAAAGTCCACACAAGCTGCGCGTGCGCTCATCTTTTAACAAGAAGGAGACCGCACGAGATGCTAACGGCTAAATGCTGCGCGTGCCACGCGAAAATAGCTCCGTGCTGAAACGCGCACCGGAAATTTTGTTCCGCGGTGCATATATTCCCCTGTTAAGAACGTTTAATGAGTGAAAAAATAACCGAAACGGTACGTAGGTGGACCGAACCGAACGTGCTGTACCGAAACGGTTCGGTAAACCCATTACAACCGTTACATGCCTAGTTGTGATTATAAGATTTTGGCAAAGATCCTTGCTGGCAGGCTCGAAGATACTTTTCCCAAACTTATTCACCCAGACCAGACGGGCTTTGTTAGAGGTAGGCAGATTTCCAGTAATTTGCTACGTCTCTTTAATGTTATCTATCAGCCCCATAACATTGAACCTGAAGTAGTAATATCCCTTGATGCCCAAAAGGCATTTGACAGAATTGAATATGATTTTTTGTTTACTACACTCAAAAAATTTGGATTTGGCCCAGTTTTCTGTACTTGGATCACCATTTTGTACACAGCACCACATGCGTCAGTACGAACAAATAAGGTCACGTCTAGGTTCTTTCCACTTTCATGTGGTACTCAACAAGGATGCCCTCTTAGCCCCCTTTTGTTTGATATCGCTATTGAACCTCTTGCAATTATGATAAGGGATTCTACTAATTTAACTGGTGTGCAGAGAGGTGGGCACATAAACAAATTGTCCCTTTACGCTGATGACCTCCTCCTCTTCCTGTCTAGACCCAGTACCACAATACCTATTGCTCTAAATCTAATTGAAAAATTTGGGCAGGTATCTGGTTTCTATCAAAGAGTGTTATATTCCAAATCAACAAAAAGGCACGCCAAATGACCTTCCATAGTTTCCCCTTTGTAGTCAATAAAGATAGTTTTGATTATTTGGGCGTTTGTGTAACATATGACTACAATTGTTTGTTTAACAAAAAATTCACCAAGGCACTGAATAAGGCTCAATTGGATCTGGAGAAGTGGTCAAAACTCCCTCTGTCTCTCGTAGGAAGAATAAACTCAGTCAAAAAGACAATTATGCCAAGGTTCTTATATCTGTTTCAAACCATACCAGTTTTTATTCCCAAGAAGTTCTTTAAATAATTAAATAAACATACGGTATATCTGTGCTTATCTGGAATAAAAACATCCAGAGAATCAGGAAGGAATATCTAGAGAGAGAGAAAGAGGATGGTGGACTATCCCTACCTAACTTCCTTTACTATTACTGGGCAACCAATATCCATACGTTTTTATACTGGTTTAAGGATCAGTCGGATGCTGAATCTCCAGTTTGGGTCCGCCTGGAACAACATTCTAGCAATCCAGTTTTGCTTAGCTCATTAATATGTAGCCCTTTACCATTGAGTAAACGCCATCGGACAAATAATCCAGTTGTTGCGGGCTCTCTAAAGATATGGTCCCAATTTAGGACTAATTTTCAATGTAGAAAAGCACTCACTGCATCTCCTGTGAGATTCAATGTTCAGTTCCCCCCATCCTTGATAGATCCATCCTTTCAGAAGTGGCACGAGAGAGGCATAACTTGCATAAAGGACCTTTTTGAAAGAGGTCAATTTATTAAATTTGACCAGCTACAAAGGGACTTTGGTGTCCCTCAGGCTGACTTCTTCAAATATCTCCAAGTACGAAGTTACGTGAAAGCTAATTTCTCATTAACGATGCCTCGGATAACGTGGATTGATGAATGTTTGGATATGAATCCGACTGATAAGGGCTTAGTATCAGCTATATATGGCAAAATTCAGAACGCTGCATCCCCATCACTTAGACATCTGAAAAAATTGTGGGAAGAAAAGTTAGGGGAACTACTTACTGATACAGCCTAGCAGGCTGCAATTTCAAGAATCCACTCTTCAATTTGCATTAGACATAACCTGTTACAGTTTAAGGTGCTGCCAGGGCTTAAAGTGAAAAAAAATCCTGAGCCTGAAACTTTTTTGTGTTGTTGATAAAATAAAATCGTAACATTTTGCCAACGTTTATTAAAAATGCTCTCTGAAAAGTGCAATTAACTGTTTTTAAACAATTCAGCTTCAAGTAACAATGACTTACATGAGGTTTCAATGTATCTGAACTTAATGTAAAAATATGTGCCCCAGAGAACTGCCCTGCAGCAAAAACAACTCAAAAAAAGACTCAACGCCACATTGAACAGACACAGTTCAGTGAATTCATCTGCAATAAATTTAGAATACTCAATACTGTATCACAATCTAAAGGGAAGTTCCACAGAGCTGGTGTTAGGACTCCCAGCAAGCTGGAGTCATCTCCAGCATTAACACACAGATGTTTCTGTGCAGTGAAAATGTTTGTGAGCACAGACTGTTAAAACTCTGATGGAAAATGTCTTACCAGTATGGCATCAGAAGCATGGGGGGGTCTGGGGGTCCTCCCCCAGAAAATTTGGAATAAAGTAGATGCCATTTCCTGTATTCTGGTGTATTTTAAAGGGTTAAACATCTATGTTTACCTACATACCAGTAAGTAACTTGATTCAATAATTAGTTTAGAAAGCCTCCGTCAGAAAGGAGGGGGGGAGGGGGATTGTTTATGTTCAGCTGTGTGCAATGTTCCCTCTAATTTTTCATGTGTCTGAGCATACACACAAGCTCTCTGAGCACACAGAGGACCACTATGAGCAACAGGATGTGCGCACTATCCACACACCTGTTATAAATCTGGGATCATAGAAAGTTACATGGCTTATTAAAACAATCAGATTACAGCAGCAACTTCCATGAGTTTGCTTTCAATATAAGTGATTTTGCAACTCCCAGCTGAATGAATAATTTTTATTATTTCATTTTATGCTTATGTTTATTAAATGTTTAGTGAGTGTTTTAGTGTTGGTGTAACTTTTCATAC
>JBBPBX010004612.1:41297-53386 GCA_038048925.1 Garcialebias charrua
ACGGATCTCGCTCGTAAATCGGGGACTACCTGTACAGTCCAACAAATTTCAGTCAGGTCATCTGGACAGTTTCTTTTTTTTGTGTGTGTGCTGAAACGTTTCACCTTCCATCCAGAAAGCTTCATCAGTCAAGGAAACACACAACACAAAACTGATTCTTCCCCCAACAGCTTACTCCAAAGTGGAACAAACCAGTTCCCCCACTTGCCCAGGCGAAAAAATAAATAAAAGCCACGTAGATAAACTTTTACGTCTGATAATTAAGTTCACGAAATCACGTATTAGACTGAAAATAGTTGCATTCAATACCGGTACCTGGATTATTGAGCATGGATTTTGTTGGTTTTGAACCAGTTTGACATGACCGTCGATGAGGGAGAGGGCCAGCACCGGAGGAGGGGGCGTGCCAAAAAGACCATCTTTGCACCAACATAACTGGTTTGTTCCACTTTGGAGTAAGCTGTTGGGGGAAGAATCAGTTTTGTTTTGTGTGTTTCCTTGACTGATGGAAGCCTTCTGGATGGAAGGTGAAATGTTTCAGCACAAAAAAAAAGAAAGAAACTGTCCAGATGACCTGACTGAAAATTGTTGGAGTCTGCTCTGTCTCTTCTTGTAGACGCTTCACTGTTGCATCTCCAGTCCAGTCTGTTGTCTAGGTGAACCCCAAGGTATTTATACTACTACAGGTTGTCCCCGACTTACGACGACATCGACTTACGAGGTTCAGACTTTACTAATTTATCATAATCAATAAAAATATGAAATTTAAAAAAATATATATATATTTTTTGTGTGTGTTTAAAATGTTCTTGATTTCATGTGTACACTGTATAGCACTTTGTTGCAACGGTGGTTGTTTTAAAATGGCTTTATAAATAAAGTATTATTATTATTATTACATATTATTATTATTTTGAAGCCGATTACGCAGTTTCCGGAAGTGTTCGGCAGTGTTCGGCTGTTTAGCCAGTTAGCTCCAGCCTCAAGAGCCGGGTTCGGACGGACAGTGTCCGTTTAGAGGTTCCTACGCTCGGATACATGAGCAGGAGCTGAACGGTGGTTTTGTGGAGTGACGGATGGACGAAGGAAAACGATGCTGTGAAGCAGCAGACAGCGAGCTGGGCCGGCTGCGGCAGCCTTGGATGGGCTAACATGCTAACGGGTGCTGCTAATGGCGGGGCCTATTTTTTTGGATGGACGCCGCAGAGAAACGGCTTTCAGTAAGTTATTAACTCTTTTTCTGGCTCCAAATGTATGGAGTTAACATGCTAACAGTCCTTCCTGTAAACAGTTTGGACTGTGTGGAGCAGCACGAAGTTGCAGAGCTCAGACGTGCAAGGAGCCAACATGCAAACAGACGAGACAAGCTTGATCAGCTCAAAGTAAGAAATTATATTTTTATATTTTAGTCCTGGACTTTGAGAATGGACCTTACCAAGCTCCGCCCAGAAACGCCCCCTAAGCTCCAAGATGGCTGCACGTCTCCCAAGCGCAGCTTTGGTGTCAATGGAAAACATGGCGTCGACTGACTGCAGGGTATTTTTGAGTCGAATAGTGTATCATTTCTGCCAGATTCCAACAAAATATCAGCCATGACAATGGACAGGGGAACCAACAAGTTCATGTTATTTTTTTTTGTGGACGTTATCAAGTTGTTTGATCCACGCGATGCCTCCAAACAGCGTGCGCGTCACCGCTAATGCTACCGTCTGATGGGGAAAACATCAGCTCCTCACACGCTCAGGCTCAGCATTATTACAGCTGTGGACAGGATCACTGATGCCTATTGTCCTGCAAGGCTGGGTAAGTCAGGCATTCATGGTTTTGAGGGTTACTTTTGAAATCAGCGATTTCTATTGTTGGCAAAAGTTTGTGTGCCTTGGTCGCAAAGCTAATGCTAACTGTAATCTCCATTGGTTAGCCGTTGCTGCTTTAGCTGCTAAACACGCCGACAGCGACTTTTGTGAGGGCTAACGAGCTCAGCCGTCCGGTGTGTTAGTTAAAATCCAGCCTTCGTGTCACGATTTTGTGCAGTTTTAGGTGAAATCGACAGTAGAGCTCGTTGTGTTAGCTAGCTCATGTGGAGTTAGCAGAGCTGTTTCTTCCCAACTTCCAGGACGTTCAGTGAACTGTGGCTTTCTCTCATCGTGACCGCGTGTTGTTAACTAGCAGGTTTCAAAAGCAGGTCAACCCTTCTCTGCTGGTGAAAGAAATAATTGTTCAGTTTTGTGGTCGTGCACAAGCTTTGATCCAAGCAAGGCATTCAGTTTCACATATAGGGAAACGGTGAATTTTACTTCCACAAATACGGTCAGGGTACCTGACATCTCCTGTACAGATACCCCACTGACGGTGGAGGAGCATTTTTCCAGCCCTGACGCAGAAAAAATCTGCACGTATGCTAGCTAGCAATGTAAGTAGCATGTGGTGCCGGTCTCACAAACGCTACCGTAGCGTTTGTTTTGTGAGACCGGCACGCACGTGGAAGCTGCGCTGTGACGTGTTATGGGCATTAGCCAATGAAACACGGCCCTGTGGGCGGAGCTTGGTAAGGTCCATTATGTAGCCGTGTTAGGATAGGCGAAGTGCTTGGTAACTGTTCATTACCGTACATGTACGTGTATCAGTGGCGGCTCGTGTGGTATAAAAAGTGGTCTCCGAGTTACGAATTTTCGTCTTACGAGCACCTAGCAGGAACAGAACTCGCTCGTAAGTCAGGGAGAACCTGTACATTGTTTCTGACCTGTTCCTGTTTCTCCTGAAATCTACAATCACCTCCTTTGTTTTGTTCACATTCAAGATGAGATGATTGTTTCCACACCATGCCACAAAGTGGTCCACCAGTTCCCTGTACTCGGCTTCTTGTCCATCTCTGATCCACCCGACCACTGCAGAGTTATCTGAATATTTCTGCACATGAGAGGAGTCTGTTTTGTACTGGAAATCTGAAGTGTACAGAGTGAAAAGGAATGGTGAGAGTACAGTCCCCTGTGGTGCTCCTGAGTTACTGACCACCTGGTTAGACACACAACCCTTCAGTCTCACAAACTGTGGTCTGTTTGTCAGGTAGTCTTTGATCCAGAAAACTAAACTAAGATTGATGAAAACCAATCACTTGATGAATAAATGTAATAGAATCTGAGGGTTCTGTACCTGTGCTAGCCCCAGTTGTTCATCACTCAAAATAACTTCGGCTTCCCAAACTGAAGACAAATCGCTCTAATCTTCACTTAAATTGATAAATTCGTCGGACTTTAGATTGTCCGCCATTGTATTTTACAGGGGGCGTTCCAGCTCACATTCCTCTTCGTACGTCACTGACGTCGTATGCGGAAAATTAAATAATGTTTGTATTCCAGTGTTTGAAACTTTAAGAAGTTACATTTCTTAACCCGTTTTATGCACATTTTCAAACCACAAAGCAAAACTTACCTTATTTACTTTGCTAGCAGTGTTATTCTCCTCTTTCTTTTCATGCTTACTGGTGTTGTTGTTCTTGGTTGTCTTTGACTGCAGCAGCCCGTCAAACATTGGAGGATTGAGGGAGACAAAACATGAAAAGCAAAGTGAAGAGGGGACAGCACAATGATAACATACCATACCATACCATTTTATTTATAAAGCACTTTAAACAGGAACAAGTCCACACCATGATGTGGTTAAAGTCACAGTGAGGTGGGACAGGGACTGACAAATTTTCCCGAAAGGACAAAGTACTAATGAGTTTGGACATCTGAAATCTTTTCTAAATAAGTTAGAAAATAAGTTTTACATATCTGGACTAGAGTAAGACTTGTCTTGCCTGAAACAGGTTTTGCCATCTTTGTTTGTAGTAAATAATTACTGTGAAATGATTCAGAACTAATGTAAACACAGCTGGACTTACAGCAGTGCTAACAACCTCTACGTGGAAGATATCTTTAAACTTGAAATGTACCACAAAAGCATAATAATTTTTTATAAACATTTTACCAGTGAAAATTTTCTTACCATGGGGCTGAGCCTGACTTCCAATGTATCCTTCAGCTTTGTGTCTTTGTGAGAGGACTGTGCAATTTCTGCTATGGCTGCAGTAGCAGCTGCTGCAGCTGTACGAGAGGACGAACGGCGACTGGTCCTTGCAGGAGAGCGTGACCGGCTGCGACGGCGTCCTGGTGAGCGTGAACGGGAGCGGGTGCGAGTTTGGAAAGTAACGAAATTCTGTGGCAAAATAAACAAAAAAAATCATCACATAAAAAACACACAAGATAGCATATCCAAAAATACTAAAATTCACCAAAGTTCTACCAACATTTGCATTTTTTAATTGAATTTAAGCTCTTCAAATAAGTTAAAAACAGCTCCCAAAGAAAAACATCTAGTTTATATTATGAAGATTGCCCCTGTAAGAATTTCTGACTCTGGTCCTACCACGATGTCCTGCTCTTTGAGTTCCAGCTCTGTCCCATCCTTATAGATAACTGTGTAAAGCAGACTTTTGGCATCGAAGCTGAGAACTTTTACTTCGTAGTACAGGCTGCTGCCAGGCCAGCGGCCCATCACCTTGTCCCCTGTTTGGTACTTTGAAGTAGGCATCCTCAGTACCTGGCAGAATCAACCACAAGGTTAAAAAAGAGTGAAACAGAAAGCAAAAAATGGAATAAATACAGAGATTAGGAGACAAGAGAGAAAAAAAACCCAAAGCAAGTTAAATTTCAAAGGCTTTTACAGGTCTCTTTGGCACGAGTGGGAAAGAAAGCGGTTTGACCACACCAAAAACATGTTTATTCTGGTTTTGATCAAACAAAAGCTTTTTCCCCCAAATTAATCAACATGAAAACATAATGAAGGGGAAAGCCCTTCAAAATGTTTTTGCTGGTAATCATGCTACTAGCAGATGCTACACAAGTTTAAACAAATCTCCTGAAAATGAGTAAATAAAACCTGAAGCCTGTTAGAAACTACCTTTCTCTACTAAAACTTGGGATGCACGATCCGATCCCGATACTGTACTTAAATCTGGATATCGGCCGATACGATCCAGTTCCGATATCATCATCATCATTGGTTTTATATGAGGCTGTAATAATCTCCTCTCAAGTACAATATGTACACATACAGTACTGTATATGCATGGATGTCCAAAAAGTGGTGGTGGTGGTGGTGTTATTTCAGTTTCCAATTTCATACGTTGGTGCGTGACTTGTAAGCCTGTATAAAACTTCTCGTTCTCACAGCTTCCATTCAGAATTGAAAAAGACTTCTGGACAGAAGTCGAAACGTTTTCTACAACAAATAAAGTCCAGTTGATCCTGTATTGAATGTCCAAAAAGGCAACTTGAGGTAAGTTTTATTAATGTTGGATAGTGGTGCAGAAAAAAAATTAGATTTTTAAAATCATCTAGATCAGGGGTGTCAAACTAGGGCTGAACAATTAATTGCATTTGCAATAAAATCGCAATATGATAAAACAAGATTTTCTAATCGCGAAGACTGCAATTTGATTGGTCACATGACCTGGTTAAGTGACTTGTGAGTGAGTGGAGCAAACCAGAGCAGAGAACGGGAGAAGTCAACACTGCACTTTAACCAGTTGCACAATGACGTCAGGCTCGACACAAGCTGATAAATCTGAAAGTTTGGTACCAAAGAGGGGCAGCTTGTCCATTGATGGCTATAAAAAAACAAGACGCTGTGCGTGAGGATTTTTTTTACATCTAAAAGATTTAATAAGAACAGATAGTCTATTTTGTGTTCACTGAGTTTGAATTCCTAGAAAATAACGAGTTGGTTAAAGCAGATTCTCTTTATGTTTTTTGCACTTTATTTTTTATGATGTTACTGTGGAAAGCAGTAAGTTTAATTTTATATATATATATTATTTTTTATATGTATTTATTAACTGTCATGTGAAGTTCAGACAGTAGTTAGGAAGTTCACTTGACATGTTTACTATTATGTTTATGAAACAAGAAAAAATAGAAATGGTGAAAAGAAAAGGCATAGATTTGTTTGCATTACTGTACTGTAATCTCTGCTTTGAATAAATCTGACAGATTGATTTATTGCTTCTGTTTGTTGAAAAATTCTTGAGAAGATATTTAAAAAATAATCGTGTTTTAAATCGCAATTGCAATTTATAGAAAAAAAATGGCAATTACGGTAGATTATTTTCCAAAATCGTTCAGCCCTATGTCAAACCCACTTAAAAAAGGGGGCCAAAATTAAAACCTTTTTCAAACTAAGGGCCGGTTTCATAATCTACATTAAAGGGGACCACATGTAAGTATTTAAAATTTTTATGTTATTTCTGTGTGCTATCTTGACAATATTAATTCATTTTAATACACAAAATAATTCTTAGATAATTAATTATACCCTTTTTAATTCTGCCATTTTTAACTTTCGTTTTGAACGACCGGTTTCTGATACAAGTTCTGAAGTCCACGCCCTTCAACGATCTGTTTACGCCCTCTGTAACAGCCAGTATCTGTAATGTGTTGTTGTTTTAAAATTAGCTCTTTTTTTATTACTCATTTGACTTACTGTTAGTGCTAGCTTAAGATAACTTACCGAAACCCGTCTGAGCGCGCCACAATTTGCTGCTCCTTTTAGCATTAGACCACCCGAATCCGATGCTAATGTTAGCTTGTTCCTCTTCCGGTGTTCGCCAGCTCCGCTCGTTGCACGCGGAGATTTTGGGAGTTATCGCTGTTCCAGTCAAGACACACACAAAGTTCACCAAGTGTCTCCCGTAAATTAATCCGTAAGGAGAAGGTCCTCGCTGCTGCGAGGCTGCAGCGAGGCTGTACAGTTGAAGCTCCGCTCCATCCGCCAGAAGAGGGTCCCGTTGCCGCCGGTCCCTACGCCGGGGGTCTGCTCGTTTAATTTTTGCCGGCTGCGCGTTGGGAGCGATCGCAAATACACTAAAAATTGAACTAAAACATAAAAATAACAATTATACTTTATTTATAAAGCCATTTAAAAAAAACACAGCTGCAACAAAGTGCTGTACACATGAAATTAATAACATATAAACAAAAGATGAGATGAAATTAGGGCTGGGCGATATGGAAAAAATCATATATCACGATATGGACTTTTTTATATCACGATAACGATATATATCACGATATATACAACACGATGTGTGTGTGTGTGTACAGGAAAAATTTGGACCAAAGTTTTTTTATTTTATTATTTTACTACAGATAGTTACAATTATAAGAATGTGAACAAAAAGAACAAGGAAATTTGGACCAAAGTAGAAACTAGATCTACCTAAGATCTACCTTAATTCAAGGAGTACGATTATGGAATGACTTAATGCCAAATGACAAATGTTAAGGAAGCCAAATCATTCCTTGTATTTAAGAAACTGGTAAAAAATGAATTGCTAAAAAAATAAATGAATCTAATTTAATGTGTGATATATGTGAATTGAAAATTGACTGAGTTATTTACTTATTTTGTTATTATAGAAAATATTGTTTGAACTGTTATTAGATGAATAAGGAGCAGATTTAATAAGATTTATTCTTCATCTGCTACCTTTCATTTTATTTTTTTTTCTATTATGAATACGTTAATTGTTGTATTTCATATTATAAAATGAATAAACTAACAAACAAACAAACAACTCCTTTTCTACTTTGGTCCAAATTTTTCCTGCAGGTGGCGGTAAAACAACAGCTGCTAATGAAACTCACGAAGAAGAAATCCGCTCTGAAGTTTGAGTAAACAAAGCAAGAAACAGAAAAGAGAAAACGTTGCGTTTGATTGCGGTTCTGTTGTGTCTCTGGTCTGTTTTGTATTGGTTAACTGGACCCGAGTTCGGACTCGGTTGGACTCTGGGTTCGTGTCCTCTGGACCCATTTTGTCTCCGAGTTTCAGCGGAGCGAAATAATGGAAGCTAACAAGGTGAGCTTCCCCCTCTTTTTGGTAAAAGTTATTCTTCTTGGGCTGCCTGTGCAGCTGTTTTCTCCTTGTTGAGACACCGGCTTCATGCGCCTGCGGCTCTGTTGCTCTCGAGTTTAACAACGTAAAGCATGTGTCGCAAACCCGCGCGTGCGTCAAACATAAAGCAGCGCCGTCATCTCGCAAAACCCCATATGAAGCTTCTTTGCGACAGTTATTTTTTTATTCTTATTTATCACGATAGAGACGATAGAAGGAAAGTAGCACGATAGACACGTTTCTATCGTCCCCACGATATATATCGTCATATCGCACAGCCCTAGATGAAATCATGAAAAACAACAGTCATGTGTTTAATACAGAAGTGGGTTGAGCCTAACCAGGGGTTGCTAGGTGAGGGACTGGACTCAGGTTGGGGTGGGTTGTCCTCTCTCGCTTGTGACGTAACATGCGAGAGTATTTTAAAACGAAACGTAATTATCACAGTAAAATAAATCTACTTAGGAGTAAATAAACCACTGGGTGCATTTTCTTGGCACAAGGACAGTTTTTTTATGAAGTAAATACCCAAAGTTGAGTAAAAAAAACATTAAAAAGTGAATTTTGTATGTGTGGTCCCCTTTAACTCAAGTTAGAGACCCAACATCTTTTCTTGGTCACAGGTTCCTCAACAACAGTTTGATTGGTCTTGTTTGACGCTCTCTGTTGCACTTTTGACATCATAATCAAAGATTACTGAAAAACATAAATTGATTTAAGTATTTTACATTTAAAATAACAGCTTGGGGGCCAGATAAGATGTCAACGAGGGCCACATTTGGCCTCCGGGCCTTGAGTTTGACACATATGATCTAGATCAGGTGTCACCAACAAGGTGCCCGCGGGCACCCGGGTGCCCCCAAGGACCACTTGAGGTGCCCGCGGACCTGTTCTAAAAATAGCACAACTCACTACTAAGCTGCATTTAAAATTTCATTTTATTCAGTTATTATTCTATTTTTGTATTTATATATATTTTAAAATATCTTTAAAAAATTTCTTAAAAATATGTTTATTATAAAAAAAATTTAATTTACGCTTTGTTATTTCCGAAGAGTTTATCAAACTGGTGCCCTTTGTATGACTCCGTACCCACAAAGTAGGGCTGGACGATATGGCCAAAATTTTTATCACGATATAGTTCTTAATTTCGGTCGATATCGATATAATTCGATATCGATATAAACAATATAAAAGCCTAAAAAAAAACTATAAACTATACAAATAAATTAATGTTCTCCTTGTATTTGTATTTAGCCTCCAAAAAGATGGAAATCACCATCAAATAAACATAAACTTCTCAACCCAATAATTCTCAGTCGGGTCATCTGGACACTTTCTTTTTTATAGAAACGTTTCACCCTCCATCCTCCATCCAATTTCTATAAAAAGAAACTGTCCAGATGACCCGACTGAAAATTATTGGATTTGGTACGTGGATTATTGAGCATGAACTTTCTTGCCATAAAATTCTCAACTGTGTCAATATTAATAGTTTTAACTTTAAACATCTTTAAAATTTACAGCATTGAAATTCATAGTTAATTAAATAAAACTTTTGGGTGTTGTTATTTATAAGAAGCTGACATAGAAATCTCATGGAAATTACTTAAGAATAAAAATAACAATCAATTGCATTACTGTATAAAGTAAAATAGTTTTTGAATGACAAAGTTTTGAATATATTGAATAATGTAATGATTGTTCCATATTTAATCTGTTGTATTGAAGTTTGGGGAAAAGCATGTAAAACTATTACAAACCCTGTTTTTTTTGTTTTGTTTTTAAAGAGCTACAAGAATTATTAGTAGGAAGTGCTATGGTCACCCAACAAATATTTCATCAGTTTAAATTATTAAAATTTTATGATTTGGTTGAACATAGTATTTTACAAGTCATGTATAAAACTGAAAAAAAATTACCCCCCAAATATTCAATTAAAATTTGTTTAAAGTTATTAAACCCTGAAGGGAATGTAAATGTTTGTAAAACCTCCATTTAGGACTAGTTTGAAGGAGCTGAGTTGTAAATCAGGAAACAGGATTGTGTTGACTTGATATCACCATAAACATTTCTAAAACTATTTATATGTTTTAAAATATGATTAAATCAAAGTTGTTGGGAAGGTGTGGTGCAGGTGAAGTGAAGGTTGTTTGTTTGTAGTTATTTTGTATTTTTTAAACAAGGGGCAGATATTAAAACACTATTTTCGTCTTTCTGCACATTTTCATTCAGTGTTTTTTCTTCTTCTGATGAATTTGTTTTATTTTGAATAAAAAAACATGCAGCGCTGCTGGGGCTGTTTGTTTACGTCGTAGTTTCAGGGAAACGTTGGCTCAAACTTTATTGTTCTTCATCTTCTGACTCTCATATTATATCGAGTGGAAACTCTTCAGATTAAACAAGTTAGATGTTCCCACCGCTAGTTAGAACGACTTTGTCACGTTTTGCAAAATAAAGAAACCGAGTAAGACTCGCTGCAGATGAGACCTGCAGTTTAACAAAACCGAACTACGTCCACACCTACGAATTAGTCTTTCCTCTCATCAGTGATGTCGTCTCTTTCTCTTCGCTTGTGAAACTTTGTTCAGTCACATTCTGACGGTCATGAGCACTCGTTTGACTCGTTTTGAAGCGAAAACTTAACGCGCTTTGGAGACTAGCTTAGCTTTTAGCCTGCTACCGCTAACGCCTGCTGCTGGAGTGAGCGCTGCGTAACAACGACGTCACCACGCACGTTTTGTGTCACAGCTTTTTCTGTCCGGGCGGGTTGTTGAAGCAGCCGCTCCAACCCGAACAGAAACAGAAAAACGTCAGTGAAACGTTGTAAAATCCTATCGAAATATCGAAAATATGCTTAAACTTCATATCATCGTTATTGAATAAAAGTATATCGCGATATTTATCGTTATTGAATTATCGTCCAGCACTACCACAAAGTAGCTCTCGGTTTCGAAAAGGTTGGTGACCCCTGATCTAGATTCTTAGTCCTGGCGATTCTGAATAAATTCTAAAAGCCCCAAAATCGAATTTTTTTTTTTATATTTTTTCCGCTCCTACTCCTGACCGTACTGCAAATTGCATTATGTGTCCGTTTGGCCGCCGTAGAATTTTGGCCATGTAGGCCACCGTACAGCAAGCTAGCTTAACCTGGCACAATGCATCTTTCCCGTTTTTGTAGGTCAATGTATTGTTGTGCACTGTCCCTGAGAAAACAAATAAATCATCATCATCATCATCAACCAGCTCCCTTTATCTGAATGGAGCCTGCCAGCAAGGAGGAGGGAGGAGGGAGACGGCACGATTCAACTTACTCCTTCGTCTTTAAAAATCATTTCAGATTCTACAATGTTCTGAGGGAAGACAAAGCTAAACAAGAGAACCGTTGTTTGCCAGAAGTGTAAGATAAAATTAGGGTACAGTATTTTGGATATACTGTACAACAAAATGCACGGAAGATGAAAGTGAAAGCAGATGACCAGCAAAGTTTGCTGTGAAAATTTCTCATCTCCTGCTATATCACAAAGGATTTATGAGCAGACAGCTCAGTGGAAAGTGAGGGGTTTAGGTTTATTTTTAATACTATGGAAGCAACGTACTTTATTCCTTCACGTAAATAAAGCTCCACATAGCTCCAGCATGAAACAAGAATAACGTGGGAGAAGTTTTGATGCAGCTGCAGCTCAAAGGTAACTGTTGTTTTCTCATATTATACTAAAACTTATAGACAAGTTGTACAACAAACTTAATGTAATTTGTCTTTTAATAGGATGAAGAGACCAGATGAGACACATCACCTGGAACCAGTTCTAAATGATAAAATTTATGTTTATAAATTAAAGTTCAGAAGAGATTTTGTGTAAACTTGCACAGGTTTAGAAATTTTGTTAAAGATTTACTAAATATGAATTAATATGATAAAAAAAACTGTGAAGTCTGTATACTTTTGTATTTACTGTATATACTGTATATTGAATGATTTGTCTGTGATGGACTGGAGACCTGTCCAGGTGTCCCCCACCTCTCACACAGTGATGGCTGGACAAGGACACCAGTGACCCCCGAGACTTGAAAAGGAAGAAGTGGGTAAAGATGATGGATGGATAAATTATTTGTTCCTAAAAAAAAATGTATTTTATTGATTTATATATATA
>JBBPBX010004613.1:4966-75835 GCA_038048925.1 Garcialebias charrua
TATATATATATATATATATATATATACCTGTATTTTTTTTAATATACCTCAACCTACACAGATCTGAAATGTGACATATACATGACATTGGGTGTACTTAGTAAATTTATTCCGCATTTGGAAATAGTCATTTCATAAATTTTCATGCTTATTTTTATTTAAATATTATTTAAAATGAACAACAAAAATATATTTGTTTAAAATAACAGAATTAGTTAAATTGACTAAGCAGATGATTAGTATTTGTCTTATTGTGTCAAATATGTCACATGGAATTTTTTTTGTACAATTTAGAGTTTATTGCCCGATGTGACATATATGTCACAACGATATTTGGCAAACCTATCAAATTGTTTTAGAAATACTATCAAACTAGGTTATATGTGAGCTATGACATGTTATGTAAGGATTAGCATAATTGAAAAAGTGAAAACTCACATTTGGTAAAATGAAAATAAAGTTTCTAAAATTAGCTTAGTGGTCACATCAGCTGCCCAGGTGCACCAAGACTTTGGAAATGCTGTCAGTACCCAGTCTCTCACTTGTCACATGACTGAATCAGGATGTTCAGTACATGTCACTTAGGGACTTCATAAGATTAAAGTCAATGTTAAACCTCCTTTTCTCAATTTTAAAAGGGGCAGTGACACCCGTGTCACCGTGGGTCCTTCAGCAAAAAATAAATACTGCATGTTTTTGTGTATGTTAATATTTCATATTTAATGAAAAAAAATTCTGTGTATATATCTTGCGTTACACCATGAACACCCACGGTTTATAAACGAGCGTGGCTTATATATATGGTTTGCTGCCCTCGTACATCTCCTACATGTCTTTGCGTGAGTGCAGCTACAGCGTGCGCTCTCAGGACATGATTACCTGCAGTGTTCCGTCAGTGAGGACTGAACTTGGAAAAAGGGCCTTCTCCTACTCTGCTCCTGCTTCATGGAATATCTTACAAAAAGATCTGAAGCTCTCGACCTTGACTTCTCTAAATGGTTTTCAGAATCTGTTGGAATCCTGGCAAAAACCAATGCAGATTTGTTCCTGTCTTTGATTTTATACGTCTACCTTATAATGTTTTGCTAGTTTTTTGATACTTTGTTAAAAAAAAAAAAAAGTATTTCTCTCTTTTGTTTTTTTCTCTCTTTTGTTTTCTATTGTTTATTGTTTAAGGAAATTCTACCATTGCTGTTCATCGTTCTTTAGTTTTAGCAGGTCGCTTTCGTAAATGAGCCCATGAGGCTCAATAAGATTTACCTGACTAAATAAAGGTTGAATGAATGAATGAATACGTCTAATTTATTTATTTATTTATTTTACTGTTTGCGGTTTATATTCGGGTGCGTTCTATAGTCTGGAAATTATGGTAATTACAGGTAGTCCTCGACTTACGACGTTTCATGGTTGCGACACGCATTTCCATTAAAAAAATATAAATATATATATTTTTTTTTTTGAACATTTTATTTTAAAAAGCCGAGTTACGCAGTTTCCGGTTAGCTGCGGAGGCTACAGCTGCTCTGTACTCTCTAAAAAAGCTAAGTATGGTCCTCTGGACATTCAAAAAGCAAAACAAAACTTATTGGAACAAGCTGGACAGGCAGCAGCTGTGGAAAAGTAGCTGTTTTATGGACAACGGTTTTGCGACGTAAATGAATGCAGAATCTGACGGAGACGGAGGAAATGGCTTCACCAGCATTCCAGAGTGGGAAATTAACTCTTTTTTTCCCTTCATTATGGCTCTCAAATGTACACTGTATGTGTTTTTTGATAATTATGTAGGGTACTGTGTTAGGATAGGCTAAGTGCTTGATAAAATACAGTACTGTACATATAAGGTGCAGTTTGGATGTATGTTCCGACTTAAGTTGAAATTCGGGTTACGACGCAGCGTAGGAACGGATCTCCGTCGTAAGTCGAGGACTACCTGTATTGTCATTGTCTCATGAATAAGAACTCAAGTATAGTTTATACAACAAATATGACTCAGAGCAGCTACAATATCATACAACATATTGGTTGTATGATAACAAATTAGTGGGTCATAATGGCTTTAAGTTGTATATAAAAAAAAACAACTTTCTTGTAACATCTGTCATAGATCAGATTAAATTGGTGATTTCATCATGAAGATGACATTTTTCTTTATCACTATGACTTAAATATTTAAAAATAGCACGCTTCATCAATATTTGATGATGAACTAATCAGAACTTCAGCTTCTGATGACGACCGGGCAGAGCATCGACTGTCTGCAACCTTCTCCAGGGAACATTCCTGTGTTGATGGATGGCATAAAGGATTTGAGAGATATTTATTTGAGTTACGGCATTTTCATTCTATATGTTCATACTTTGTATTTACAGCACGGGGCAAAGGTCACTTATCAAAGTAAGATTTTAGTTCCACGTTTATTTGTTTTTAAAAGTTTTTTTTTTTTTAATCTGTTTTGGACATATTCACTTTTTGCAATGCAAACAGCATCACTTCTTTCCTGTAATTTGTTTAAATGATTTTATTCAGGCATTGATTGATCAGATACCAAACAGATATTAGTGATTATCAGTCTATCATGTCTCTATTGTTCCGCGCAGCCATTTGTCTGCAGGAGCCTGTCTAATAGTTATTATAAAGTAATTAAGTTTAAAAGGAAATAAAGTCAAACAATGTAACTGCACACAACAACTTCCAAACATTTGTGCAGCAAAATTATATTAGCTGCTCTGAACTGAGGAGCTGAAATGTGAAACATTGGACGCAGCAGAAAACCAAACAAAGAACATTTGCAGCCAACAGTAAAACATGATGGTTTCTTGCAAATGTAAAACTGCCTTTCTGCAAATGAATTTGTGAATTAGAACAGCGCAAATGGTGTGAGTTATGTGAAATACAAGCAGATACTTCTTCATCATGATGCCATCGGAGAGGCGACTGATCGGCCCCACGTTTAGTCTGCAGCAGGACAAGCTCATCCAATGTCAGGAAGAGTTCTGGACGTGATGGTCTGGACCATACGCAGTCCTGATCTCCACATCATCATCAAGTGAGTCTGCAAATACATAAATCATCTTGTTCTCCAAGATGTTTGGAACAACCTACCTCCAGAGTTCCTTCAAACACTAAAGCACAGATGCTGTTTAAAAAAAGTAAAAGGAGTTTACATCAAATATTAATTTACTGTGGAATTTTGGCTTATTTTACACTTCTTTATAAAATTACTGTAATCATTTCAAATTTATATTTGTGAACGCTTTCGATTTATTATTTCCACAAACAAACTCTTACAGAGTACTGTATAATTATTTATTGGCATAACCCCCCTGAAAATGCACATAGCACCACAACCACAACAGCTGCAACATAATAACAGGTGTTGTGCTCCAAACACTAAGAAAATCTCACTTGAGGAAAAAAATCCTGCAGGTGATTACTTGCAGTCCACTAATCAGACGAGTTATCTTTAAAGCAAGGATTTTATTAAGAGCTCGTAAATTTGAACATATTACACCCATTCTTCATAACCTCCATTGGCTTCCTGTCACCTACAGAATTCAGTACAAAACTGCTCTCATTACACACCAATGCTTACACGGAACTTCACCTGACTATCTAAAGGACATTCTTGCACCATATTCATCCACCCGGTCTCTACGATCACAGAACAGTAATCTACTTCACATTCCACGAACCAAATTAAGGACCATGGGAGACAGGGCATTCTGTGTGGCTGCCCCCCGCCTATGGAACTCCCTCCCTGACTGCCTGAGAGCTCCACAGTCACTGGTTGACTTTAAAAGCGGTTTAAAGACTTTTCTTTTTAAGCAAGCCTATTCTGCCTCCGCATGATTTTATCTTTGATCTTGGTTGATAGTATTATTGATTTTACTTGATTTTATCACTTGTTTTATTTATTTATTTATTTATTTTTTAAGCAGGCCTATTCTGCCTCCACATGATTCTGTCTTTAATCTTAGTTGATACCATTATTGATTTTATTTGATTTTATCACTTGTTTTATTGTTGTAGCACTTTGAGATTTTTATTAATGAAAAGTGCGGTATAAATTGAATTTATTATTATTATTATTATTTAAAGCAGTGCATGTATGAAACCATTTTTCTTTTAGAAACGAGAACAAAAAAAGAACAACCTATCAAGAACACCAAGATAGTGGTTCACACTCAAGATGAGAGAGCTGTCACTAAACCCAGGCAGATTAACACTTCTTTACATTTAGGACTTAAATATT
Organism: Garcialebias charrua; assembly: GCA_038048925.1. NCBI lineage: Eukaryota > Metazoa > Chordata > Actinopteri > Cyprinodontiformes > Rivulidae > Garcialebias > Garcialebias charrua. The sequence continues at coordinate 9,219 of JBBPBX010004613.1, forward strand.
ATTTTCTCAGTGTCATACTTCTCTTATGTTCATGTGCATGCCATTTCACAGCAGGCTTAAACTGTTGAAGCTCATATATTGTCAAAATATTATTTATAAAAATTGTGTAAATAATTAATACCACATTTGGATGCTACATAGCAGATACAACAATTAGTATGAATCGGAATTAGGGATGCACGATATTATTGGCATTGTATCGATATCGGCCGATAGCGTTAAAGTTCAATATCGGACATCGGTCCTTCCATTAAAATATCTAATCGATATAAAAAGCGTGTTTTTGTATGACAACCCAGTGACAAGGATGCCTGTAGCTGCAGCACAGCGTGATGACGTCACACGTGTCTACCTGATCTCACGGCAGAGAGGAAAATTCAAAATGTCGGCGGTGTGGACGTCGGATTCCGAAGATTTGTGGACTACGTTGAGCCTCGCTACATCGTCCCCAGTCTGAGATATTTTTCCACCGTAACCTTACCTGAGCTACAAGCCGTCCTTTCCAACGTCACTGAGACGCTAATAGCCGATCGCACTTGGGTGAGTTTTAACACAGACATTTTGACGTCGTGTTAGCCCTGTTAGCATGATTAGTCTTACGGCACAATGGATAGACAAAATCTTTGAAGTTAAAAAGTATGTCCTTCATGCACAGGAGTGCAGAGGATCCCACACTGCAGCTAGGAACCTGGAACAAGCCTCCACAAGTGAGACAGCATCGCAGTTGACTATTGCTAATACAAAGTAAATAACATTTAACACTTTTCATTTAATAAAAGTTAAAGTGCTATGCATATCATATGGCTGTTACTGAATATATGTCACCAGCTCTTACAGCTGTTACACAATTTTTGTAGCAAATAAGCCTAAATAAGAGGGTTATGTTCTGACAAAGGAACGTGTATAAAACATTGGTTATCGGCCAAATAATTTTTTATGTATTGGCATATCGGATATCGGCCAAAAATCCAATATTGTGCATCCCTAATCGAAATTAGTGTGTATTGTAATAATATACAGAAAATATGATCTAAAAGTACTTTGTAAACTCAAGAACATCTTTACATTTAGAAGGCTGCATGCTTTAATTATATACAAATTAAACTCATTGTGAATTGTATTCTGTGTTGCAGCAACTCCAAGATGGAGCTTCTTGCCCTGGTATGACTTGATCAAGGGTTATTGCAGGGCGGTTGGCAGAAATTAGTTGTTATTTACAGCAGAGCTGAACATGTCCAATAAAAAAAAATATTTGCTCAGTAAATTTGGAAGAAAGTGTCCAAGATGACTGACTTGTGCAACATACATTTTTACAACTAACTCCTGCTGGGACCCACAGCAGTCTTCGCCACAGTTTTTGTTATTTTATTTATTTTATCAGATTAATTTGCTCTGAGTCACTGTGCTTTATGCTGCTGCTCCAACATTTGGTATAAAGAGAGCTGCACTTCCTCCTCAGAGCTATAAAACTCACTGCCCTGTTAACAGTGAAAGTCTTGAGCATCCATAAAAAAAGAGCTTCTGCTCTGCACGCTCAGGCTGGACCAGAAATGACTTTTTCCCCACTGCATGACACACGCACAAACGAATATGAACATATTTGTTGGTCAGAGCTGACGTCTCCCGCAGCTTCTGTCGCTGATTGATCTCTTCTTCTCAGAGACAAGCTGCTTGATTCCACCTCTCTCTCTTGAGATGCTTTAGACCACTGCAGAATTGAAATTTATTTTGCTCTTACGCATGAGATCAGGTGATTTATTGGGTAATAAAAATGTAGTTGAACATAGATACATTAAAGCATTGGCGACTTTATTGTCCCCCTGCCATGAATGAAGGCGTATAAAGTAATGTGCCTCTGACTGTCTGAACCAGAGGACGGACTTTAATAAAACAGAAAATAATCACTGAATTACAACTAATTTTCTTTGGGAGTCAACCACAGCAAACAAAAGTGGCTATAACTTTTACTTCATTTATACTGAGCTTAACCTTGTGGTAGTTGCTGAGAATCATCCCAAACACAAACTTCAAGTGCTCATATGAGATCTTTGTTTCCAGCTTTGGCCTGCAGTGCATGCTGAGCGGTATTTGTACTTTTAGTTTTTTAAATCTGCACTTTTACTTGATTAAGTTTTGTTTTAAATGTTGTTCTTTGTTATATTTGACGTCCCATCTGTCGCCAAACAAACAAAACGTAACATCAAAGTAAAACTTGAAAACAACTGTGCCACTACCACTGTGCGGCCGTGGCACAGTGGTAGTGGCAGCCGACCCTCGATCAGAAGGTTGGAGGTTCGAATCCCGTGTTCCCACACCATGTGTCGTTGTGTCCCTGGGCAAGACACTTAACCCCGAGTTGCTCCCGGTAGGACTGGCTGGCACCTTGCATGGCAGACCACCGCTACCGGTGTATGAATGTGTGTATTAATGGGTGGATGGCTGGTACTGTGAAGCGCTTTGGGGCCCCTCATAGGGGGCTGGAAGGCACTACAGTATATAAGTAAGCTCTATTTACCATTTGCCAAAAAGTGCACAAAAACACCTGCAGTGACAGGATCTGCTCATGTGAAGGTTTTCATGCTGCATGTCTTCATCCTGCTGGGATCAAGCCTGACTGACTTAAGCTGATCAAGTTTTTATTTTTTCATTTGACCGCTGGTTATGATCTGCAGCACTAGATATATATTTGATTATGTGTAAATGTTGTAGATTTTAGTACACCAGCACCTAAGACAAACTTCAGCAGAATACAGGTAGTCCCCGACTTACGAGCGAGTTCCGTACCTAGGGGGCGCTCGTATGTCAAAAATTCGTAATAGGATCACAAAAAAAAAAACTTTTTTTTATTTTCTTTTTTATAAATGAATCCATGTACAGTACTGAACAGTCACTAAGCACTTAGCCTATCCTAACACAGTTTTTAAATATGAAGGAGTGAGTTGAATTGTCTCCCTTTCACATAAAGGGAGCTAGCTCCCTTTATGGGAATGGAGCCTGCAGGGAGGAGGGAGACAATTCAACTGACTCCTTCATCTTTAAAAACTGTGTTAGGATAGGCTAAGTGCTTGGTGACTGTACAGTACTGTACATTTATCTATTTATTAAAAATATACAGTATATACAGTATTTTTTTATTTATTTTATTTATAAATAGATAAATGTACAGTACTGTACAGTCACCAAGCACTTAGCCTATCCTAACACAGTTAAGGAGTCAGTTGAATTGTCTCCCTCCTCCCCAGCAGGCTCCATTCACATAAAGGGAGCTACTTTCACTTTATGTGAAAGGGAGACAATTCAACTCACTCCTTCATCTTTAAAAACTGTGTTAGGTGAGATGCATATTCGTAAGTCCGGGACCTCGTAAGTAAGAGCGCTCGTAAGTCGGGGACTGCCTGTAACTGTACTTATATTTGAGTACATTTTTAGTACGTGTAACCCTCAATTAGTCAAGTATTTTATTTTGGCGGGCCCACTTCCTGTGTTGCCCCAAACTCTGCCAACTTATTTAAAGCCCCGCCTCCTCCAGTGCACTGTTGAACTGCATCACCTGTTCACTGTGATTGTGGCTGGCTGTTTGGAGTCTTCATGGCAAAGTCATACAAATCTTTGCATCCACTGATTTGATTAATTGGTGAGTTTGTCATCTGAAAGCACTATTGTTTTAGCATGAAATGTCTGCTTGATTGCTTATTGGAGCATTGTTTTATTAGAATTGTTGGTGTTTGTTACCTGGATCATCACCAGGATTGCAACAGCTGATTGTGGTTTAGTATGCTCCACTCTCTTCCAGAAGGTAACCTGATTTCTGATTTTGTGTGAGCTCTGACACTTTAGTATGGACATGATCAAAATGGAATGTACATTTAAGTTGATACTGCGCAGTATATTTATTGACAAATTATTTGTTTTCTTGATTGATATTTTGAAAGTGCACTTTGATTCAAATTTCAACCTTAACTTGATTAGTTGAAATAAGAACTTTGATTCAACTTTTCAATTTTAACCTTAACTTGATTAGTTGAAAAATGATTGATGTTCTTTTGTTTTACTTTATTTAAATTATGGTTAACTTTACCTGATTGAAATGTTTGGAATGGTTGATTAGTTTAATCATTAGGAATTTAATAATTGCATTTGCATTTAATATTTAATTTTTTATATGCTTTGTACCTGATTGGTTTTGATAAAATACTTAATGGGTTTTCTGGCCTTTCAGGTCGGGTTTTTTTTCTCCATTGTTTTCTCTTCCTTGATGGATCAGATCCTCTTTGGATCTAAGGATGGCGAGCTAGGAAAAGGACCAGAACTTTATAAACTTGGAACTTGATTCATTCAGAGGACATTTGTGTCTCACTGTGCATTTGTAATTGTCTGTTGTTTTTTTCTGCTTTTAAATCACTAATATATACACCTAAACTAAAACCATTGTCTCCTGTCCTCATTCACACCTCAGGCTCCTTAAAAGAACCATCTTCTGATGCTGCTCTTGTAGCTGCAGTTAGTTGCATAGCCCATAAATGTTACACTTCTCTATCAGCATTTATAAAAACACTACAAACACAGATTGACCCGTCCTTTACTGTGTTTTTAGTGTTTTTATGCTGATAAAAAGCAAGGGGACTACAGGTAGTCCCCGACTTACGAGCGAGTTCCGTCACTAGGGGGCGCTCGTAAGTCAAAAATTCGTAAGTAGGATCACATAGTAAAAAAAAAAAAAAATAATTTTTTTTTTTTTTTACTTTTTTTTTTTAATTTTTTATAAATGAATACATGTACAGTACTGGACAGTCACCAAGCACTTAGCCTATCCTAACACAGTTTTTAAAGATGAAGGAATAAGTTGAATTGTCTCCCTTTCACATAAAGGGAGCAAGCTCCCTATGGAGCCTGCAGGGAGGAGGGAGACAATTCAACTGACTCCTTCATCTTTAAAAACTGTGTTAGGATAGGCTAAGTGCTTGGTGACTGTACAGTACTGTACATTTATCTATTTATTAAAAATATACAGTATATACAGTATTTTTATTTTTTATTGTTTTTTATTTATAAATAGATAAATGTACAGTACTGTACAGTCACCAAGCACTTAGCCTATCCTAACACAGTTTTTAAAGATGAAGGAGTCAGTTGAATTGTCTCCCTCCTCCCTGCAGGCTCCATAGGGAGCTTGCTCCCTTTATGTGAAAGGGAGACAATTCAACTTATTCCTTCATCTTTAAAAACTGTGTTAGGATAGGCTAAGTGCTTGGTGACTGTCCAGTACTGTACATGTATTCATTTATAAAAAAAATAAAATAAAATAAAAAAAGTAAAAAAAAAAATTTTTTTTTTTTTTTTTTTTAATGAGATGCATGCTCGTAAGTCCGGGACCTCGTAAGTCAGAGCGCTCGTAAGTCGGGGACTACCTGTATAGTTTTTTTCAGAGATTACTTTATCTAACATCAGTCTGTCAGTAGATTGTGACAGAGTGAAGAAATATGTTTAAATTATTTTTTTAGAAAAGTTACACACTGCACTAGAAAGTTACATAGTGCAGCTTTAATGAACATATGGTCTCTTAAAGACCTTAACAATGGTGAACACACACACGGTATTAAGAATCAGAAGTCCTGCTTATGAGTTGGTGGTGAGCATTGCGGGAAGATTCTTCTTAATAAACAGGAGCATCTCAGCTTTTTCAGTCTTGAGTCTATTCCTCTGTTCATCAACAATGTTGGATGCAGCACTGAATAAGCGCTCACTCTCCACGCTTGTGCAGGGTGCAGACAGGTAAGCTCTTGCTACTCTAGCAAGTTCAGGAAACCGTATCTTATTAATGTTCCAGTATTCCAATGGTGATGCACTTCTAGCGATGGGTGGCTCTGCGAGGTAGATAATCATCTCTGATGGTGATGCACCGTCTGCGTGATCCTGCTGCATGGTTTCTTCTGCCATGATTTCTCCAAACATTGAAGACAACGATCCTGCTCGTGGAACTTTCGCTACTGGCTCCCCTGTTTTGGCAGCTTCAGGTGTTTCGTTTGCGTTCCTTTCAGCGGCTTCTGTCAACAGACCAACAAGCAGTCTTTGTGTTTTGGTCTTGAGTCCTTCAGAAAAAAGTCTGTCTTTGTACCTTGAATGGGGAAGAGGAGAATAATAACTTTAAACAGAACTCTTTGTTTCTGGCCACTTCAGAATAAAAACATTAATAAAATAATGTTTTAATAAATACACATACATTTTTATTAAAAAATGTATATGTACTATTTTTTCAAAACATTATTTTTGAATTTATTTATGTTCTAACCTTGGGTCTATGAGTGTTGCCAAACTGTAGAGGGGCTCATCTTCAATGTCAGCAAATCTTTTGGTGACAGATTCCAGCAGTGTGGCCTTCGTTGTCTTCACACCTTAATAATAAAAAAAAAATGAATTCAATTTATAATGCACTTTTCATCCATCCATCCATCCATCTTCTTCCGCTTATCCGGGGTCGGGTCGCGGGGGTAGCAGCCTAAGTAGGGAGGCCCAGACTTCCCTCTCCCCAGCCACTTGGAGCAGCTCCTCCGGGGGAATCCCAAGGCGTTCCCAGGCCAGCCGAGAAACATAGTCCCTCCAGCGCGTCCTGGGTCTTCCTCTGGGTCTCCTCCCGGTGGGACATGCCCGGAACACCTCACCAGGGAGGCGTCCAGGAGGCATCCTAACCAGATGCCCGAGCCACCTCAACTGGCTCCTCTCGATGTGGAGAAGCAGCGGCTCTACTCCGAGTCCCTCCCGGATGACTGAGCTTCTCACCTCACTTTTCATTACTAAAATAAATCTCAAAGTCTTACCTTGATCTGTAACAGCATCTTTGGCCAGGATACGCTTTAAAACAATCACAGAGGGTATCACATCAGAAGCAGAGGCTTTGGATGAGCATATTTCTTTTGTGAGCTCTTCAAAAGGTTCCAGGAGTGTTATTATATTTTCAATCAACTCCCAGTGTGAAGATGTAAAAGTTGCAGGTAGCTCAAAGTCAGACTCATAAACACGTAATGCTCTTTTTTGCTCAAGGAGACTTTGGAGCATATAATAGGTGCTATTCCACCTTGTGCTGACATCTTGCTGCAGTCTTTTGGTGGGCTGGCCCAGTTGTTTTTGTACACTTTGAAGTCTTGCATATGCTAAGGGAGAGTGTCTGAAGTGCCCCACAATGCGTCTCCCTTTAGCAATAATGTCATTTATACTGCGCTGCGACAGCACTGCGTCATGAATGGCCAGCTGCAGGGTGTGTGCCATACACCCTAAACTTGGTAATCCAGAGTCTGTCATAGCTTTCACCATGTTTCTGGCATTGTCTCTTAAGATCACGTGTATCTTGTCCTTTGGAATATTCCATGTCTGAAACATTTTCTCAAATGTGGTTGCTAACGCTACAGCAGTGTGGGAGCCAGAAAACTCCTGGGCATGAAGAACAGCTTTCTGTGGTTTAAAATCTGGATCAATCCAGTGAGCAGTTAAACTTAGCATCGACACAGGACTTACATCCGAGCTCCATATATCACTTGTGAAACTCACAGAGGACGAGACAGCTACTTTAAGCAGGCTTTCGACGTGAGAGTAAACAGTCTGGTGGAGCTCAGGCAGGGCCACGTCTGTAAAATATTTACGTCCCGGTAGCACGTAGCGGGGCTCCACGTGAGAGAGCAGTCGGCGGAACCCGGTGTCTTCCACCACTGAGAACGGCTGGTCATCTAGCCCGATGAATTCGATGATTTTTCGGGTTATTTGTTTAGCTTTCTGCCCGTCACGCTCGTACGGGCGAGTGTTAGCAAGTGTGGGCTGCGTTAGCTGGCGTCCGAATGCTGCTGCTGCTCCTCGTGTCTTCTCTGCTGCGAGACGCGAAAACTCACCAAACTCTTCCAAGTGCTTGGTCTTTAAATGACGAATTAGGTTTGTAGTGTTGAAAGACTTCGTCATACTTCCTCCACGAGGTACTTTTTCGTCGCACGTTTTGCAGTTTGCAAACTTCGAATCATTCTCACACACGGTGAAAAACTTCCAGACGGCAGACATGTTTGTTTCGAGCTGCTTCCTCTACGCGCATGCGCAATTTATACCCACTGAGCGGGAGGGAGGAGCGGGGAGGAGCGGAGTGAAAGGGTGGTGGGGGACAAACTGAATGCTGCACACGTTTGCTGCTCAGCTCTGTGATCGGTAATTGAAGGCAAAAGCCGATCACATCCGCTTTAATGATTATCGGTGCCGATCGATCGGCACATCCCTACTCTAAACGCATTAAAAATATCTTCTCCTCTTGTGTGTCCCTTCAAAGGCAAGATGGTGAGCAGCTCCTCTTTTGCACTCATGTCTGCAAAGGCCATTCTGATAAAAACACACAGCTGTGCTGTGTCCACCATGTCTGTTTACTCATCAAACTGAAGAGAGAAACACTCACATTGTTGCACATTCTTTTTTAGCTGCTCCTCCACATCCACAGCCATTCCCTCACATCGCCGTGTCACTGTTTGTCTGGACAACTGCACGTCTTTAATAGCAGCTACGATCTCACTTTTATTTTTAAAATCGTGAAAAAGCGCATCTGCAGCCTCAATAAACGCTTCTTTCATAACTTCTCCATCACTGAAAGACTTCTTATGTTGAGCCAGGATGCGGCTAACACGGTAGGAGGCGATCGTAGCAGCCTTACCTTTTGTGCTGGGCCGAGTGAAGATCGATTGCTGGGCTGCAAGCTTGTTTTTTAGCTCCCGCACTTTGAGTCCGTAAAGAACTTTTAGGAGGGAAATCTGTCTCAAATCGTTTGTGCATCGTCTTGAAATGCCGCTCCAAGTTACACTTTTTGGGCAAGGCAACGCTCGAATTACAGATGAGGCAAATAGACTTCGAATTAGAATAAACAAAAAAATAATCCTCCTCCCATTCTGTGTGAAAATAATAAGTTTTCGTTTGCTTGTTCGCTAGATTTCCTTCCATGTTTACTACGCACCAACAGCTCCACTGCGGCTGTCCTAAAGTCTCGTGCGTCACCGCACCCAAAACTCGCGAGACTGTCTGAGCATACAAGATGGGGAGGGCTGAGGAAAGCGTTGCTGCGCATTGGAATATCGTCATTCCTCCCAACCCTCCACCTCCACCACTTCTGCCGGAGTTAAGGGCGAGATACACTCGAGCGTCCTCACGATACGCCAATACGCAGCGTACGTACGCCCCGTACGCAGCGTAGCCCCGCGTAGCCCCTCAGGGCAAGTACGCGCAAAAGTATTTTTTTACTACGCATACGCGATTCGCATACGCGATGCGCGGTGTCTGACCTAAACTTCCCCGGCGCCGGACTGTTTTGTATGTTACACAAATGAAATAAATTCCTCTTTTTTATCGCTGATCGGGCCTTTTCTTTTGTTTTTTTGCCTAAAGTCAAGTAACCGCTTCTTCCTCCGTTCACTCGATGAATGAAATGAATGAATTCAGGTCCTACCTGGGTGCGCGATGTTTTATATATTCCCTGGTGGGCTGTGGTGGGCTGTGGGCTGCAGGAAAAGCACTCCCTGTTATTATTTTTATTTCTGAGAGAACTTTTTATAACATATATAGTAGAAACACCGCATCAGAACACCGCAGAAGTCCAGCGAGCTGCTCATGTTAAAGGTTTCACTTTCAACTAGGTTTCACATTCAGCTGACTGAGCGCTGTCAATCAATTCAGTAGGCGTGTCAGCAAGTGACCAATCAGCGAGCTCAGTTGAGTCCCCTTCGTGTGCAGCAGCTCATATTACAACAAGGAGAACGTGAGCTGAAGTACGCGCGTATACGGAGTCTGCTTCACTGTATCTCGGCCTTAAGAATGAAGCTTAGCAGCGGAAATGTCACCTCCACCACTTCTGCCGGAGTTGGAATGAAGCTTAGCAGCGGAAATGTCACCTCCACCACTTCTGCCGGAGTTGGAATGAAGCTTAGCAGCGGAAATGTCACCTCCACCACTTCTGCCGGAGTTGGAATGAAGCTTAGCAGCGGACATTTCACCTTGTTAACAGCTGACAGCCGGCTCGTCAGCTGTTAGAGCAAGGTTGCGTTTCGCGGGCGACTGGGAACCAGCTGGCGGGCGACCGGTCGCCCGCGAGTGACTGGTTGGGCACACCTGCTTTAAGTTATAAGCTGTAGCCCTGACTGTGCTTTCAGACTCCTTTCCTGAGACAAACCATGGGTCGAAACTCATTTATTAGCCGTGCTGTGCCTTATGAGAGGAACAGTGAGAGATGCCGCAACATTAATAAATCAGCAGCTTATAATAATAATAATAATGAATTCAATTTATAACGCACTTTTCATTAATGAAAATCTCACAAAGTGCTATAGCTTATATCAAATCCCCCCAAAAATAAAAAAAATTGGTTAATACAAAAACAACTGGACATTATTTGTAACAGAAGACGTTTTGCTCTTCATCCGAGGAGCTTTCTCAATTCAAAGAGCAGAGAGAGGGGATCAGGTTTTAAAGGCTGAGATAAGATACACACATACATATGTAGATTGACAAATCACACTTCACACCTTAACAGTAGGGGTTTCTTCGGGTCTTATTTCGGTTGATAACGATATAATTCGATATCGATATAAACAATATAAAAGCCTAAAAAATATATAAACTATACAAATAAATTATTTGTATTTAGCCTCCAAAAAGATGGAAATCACCATCAAATAAACATAAAATGCTCAACCCAATAATTCTCAGTCGGGTCATCTGGACAGTTTCTTTTTTATAGACACGTTTCATCCTCCTTCCAGTTTCTATAAAAAAGAAACTGTCCAGATGACCTGACTGTGAATTACAGGTAGTCCCCGATTTACGAGCGAGATCCGTTACAACGAGGCGCTCGTAAACCGGAAATCTCGTAATTTGGAACGGCCGCCACGCTTCTCGTAAGTCCGGAAATTCGCTCGTAAATTGGAACGGTTTTGCTAGCGCGACTACAAACACTCGTTTTTCATCGAAAAACTGCTTATGAGTGCATAAAAATGATCGGAAACGTGTGTCCACATGTTTAGCTAACGAACTGTGGTGAAAAAACACAGGAAAACTCAGTATTTTTTGCGTTTTTTCCAATAATTCGCCAGCTCGTAAGTCTGGAACCTCGTAGATCAGAGCGCTCGTAAATCGGGGACTACCTGTATTGGATTTAGTACCTGGATTATTGAGCATGAACTAGGGCTGGGCGATATGGAAAAAATCATATATCACGATATGGACTTTTTTATATCACGATAACGATATATATCACGATATATACAACACGATGTGTACAGCAAAAATTTGGACCAAAGTTTTTTTATTTTATTATTTTACTACAGATAGTTACAATTATAAGAATGTGAACAAAAAGAACAAGGAAATTTGGACCAAAGTAGAAACTAGATCTACCTAAGATCTACCTTAATTCAAGGAGTACGATTATGGAATGACTTAATGACAAATGACAAATGTTAAGGAAGCCAAATCATTCCTTGTATTTAAGAAACTGGTAAAAAATGAATTGCTAAAAAAATATAAATGAATCTAATTTAATGTGTGATATATGTGAATTGAAAATTGACTGAGTTATTTACTTATTTTGTTATTATAGAAAATATTGTTTGAACTGTTATTAGATGAATAAGGAGCAGATTTAATAAGATTTATTCTTCATCTGCTACCTTTCATTTTATTTTTATTTTTTTCTATTATGAATACGTTAATTGTTGTATTTCATATTATAAAATGAATAAACTAACAAACAAACAAACAACTCCTTTTCTACTTTGGTCCAAATTTTTCCTGCAGGTGGCGGTAAAACAACAGCTGCTAATGAAACTCACGAAGAAGAAATCCGCTCTGAAGTTTGAGTAAACAAAGCAAGAAACAGAAAAGAGAAAACGTTGCGTTTGATTGCGGTTCTGTTGTGTCTCTGGTCTGTTTTGTATTGGTTAACTGGACCCGAGTTCGGACTCGGTTGGACTCTGGGTTCGTGTCCTCTGGACCCATTTTGTCTCAGAGTTTCAGCGGAGCGAAATAATGGAAGCTAACAAGGTGAGCTTCCCCCTCTTTTTGGTAAAAGTTATTCTTCTTGGGCTGCCTGTGCAGCTGTTTTCTCCTTGTTGAGACACCGGCTTCATGCGCCTGCGGCTCTGTTGCTCTCGAGTTTAACAACGTAAAGCATGTGTCGCAAACCCGCGCGTGCGTCAAACATAAAGCCGCGCCGTCATCTCGCAAAACCACAATATGAAGCTTATTTGCGACAGTTATTTTTTTATTCTTATTTATCACGATAGAGACGATAGAAGGAAAGTAGCACGATAGACACGTTTCTATCGTCCCCACGATATATATCGTCATATCGCACAGCCCTAGCATGAACTGTCTTGCCATAAAATTCCCAACTGTGTCAATATTAATAGTTTTGACTTTAATTATCTTTAAAATTTACAGCATTGACATTCATAGTTAATTAAATAAAACTTTTGGGTGTCATTATTGATGAGAAGCTGACATGGAAATCTCATGGAAATTACTTAAGAATAAAAATAACAAAATCAATTGCATTACTGTATAAAGTAAAATAGTTTTTGAATGACAACGTTTTGAATATATTGTATAATGTAATGATTGTTCCATATTTAATCTGTTGTATTGAAGTTTGGGGAAAAGCATGCAAAACTATTACAAACCCTGTTTTTATTTTACAAAAAAGAGCTATAAGAATTATTAGTAGGAACGTGCTATGGTCACACATCAAATATATTTCATCAATTGAAATTATTAAAATTTTATGATTTGGTTGAACAAAGTAATTTACAAGTCATGTATAAAACTAAAACAAATATTACCCCCAAATATTCAATTAAAATTTGTTAAAAAAGTTATTAAACCCTGTAAATGTTTGTAAAATCTTCATTTAGAACTATAAGGAGCTGAGTTGTAAATCAGGAAACAAGATTGTGTTGACTTGATATCACCATAAACATTTCTAAAACTATTTTATACATTTTAAAAGATGATTAAATCAAAGTTGTTGGGAAGGTGTGGTGCAGGTGAAGTGAAGGTTGTTGTGTTTGTAGTTATTTTGTATTTTTTAAACAAGGGGCAGATATTATAACACTATTTTCGTCTTTCTGCACCTTTTCATTCAGTGTTTTTTTTTTCTGATGAATTTTATTTTGAAAAAAAAAAACATGCAGCGCTGGGGCTGTTTGTTTCAGTACGTCGTAGTTTCAGGGAAACGTTGGCTCAAACTTTATTGTTCTTCATCTTCTGACTCTCATATTCTATCGAGTGGAAACTCTTCAGATTAAACAAGTTAGATGTTCCCACCGCTAGTTAGAACGACTCCGTCACGTTTTGCAGCATAACCTCGCTCCAGCAGAAGAAACCTGCAGTTTAACAAAACCGAACTACGTCCACACCGACGAATTAGTCTTTCCTCTCATCAGTGATGTCGTCTGCTTTCTCTTCGCTTGTGAAACTTTGTTCAGTCACATTCTGACGGTCATGAGCACTCGTTTTGAAGCGAAAACAACGCGCTTTGGAGACTAGCTTAGCTTTTAGCCTGCTACCGCTAACGCCTGCTGCTGGAGTGAGCGCTGCGTAACAACGACGTCACCACGCACGTTTTGTGTCACAGCCTTTTCTGTCCGGGCGCGTTGTTGAAGCAGCCGCTTCAACCCGAACAGAAAGAGAAAAACGTCAGTGAAACGTTGTAAAATCCTATCGAAATATCGAAAATATGCTTAAACTTCATATCATCGTTATTGAATAAAAGTATATCGCGATATTTATCGTTATTGAATTATTGTCCAGCACTATTCACACCCCTCTCAAACCATCTGTGTTTTGGTCCAAAATGTGCACATTCTGGTCCTCAAATGAGTGTCCCTTGTCCATGAGGTGGAGGTGAACAGCTGAGTTTTGTCCAAAGGAGGTGGCTCTCCTGTGTTGGGACATTCGTCTGTGAAGAGGCTGTTTAGTTTCCCCAATGTAGAGGTCTGGACAGTCCTCGCTGCACTGGACCGCATACACTACACCACTCTGTTTGTGTATGGGTGTTTTGTCCTTAGGGTGGACCAGCCTCTGTCTGAGAGTCCTGCTGGGTTTGAAATGTACTGGGATGTTGTGTTTGTTGAAAATCCTTCTGAAATGATACTCCAGCCATAATAAGGGATGACAATGATGACAATGTTTTTTAATCTGTTCTCCTTTTTCTGTTTAATAGTGTGTTTTGTAGATTTCGTTTTTGACTTGACATAAGCCCAGTTAGGATATCCACATGTTTGGAGAGATTTTTGGATGTGTATCTGTTCCTTTTCCTTCCCATCTGTCTTCGTGGGGATGCGTTCGGCCCAATGCTGTAAAGTTCTGATGACAGAAAGTTTGTGCTCCAGTGGATGGTGAGAGTCAAACAGAAGATACTGGTCTGTGTGGGTTGGTTTTCTGTAAACTTCAATGTTGAGGCTCTCCTCTCTTTCCATGTGAATCAAACAGTCCAAAAAAGGCAGCTTGTTGTCGTTTGCATCCTCTCTGGTGAACTTGATTTTGTTGTCGATGACTTAATGTGTCTGGTGAACGCTTCTACTTCCTTGGCTTGGATTTTGACCCAGGTATCATCCACATATCGGAACCAATGGCTTGGCATTGTTCCATCATAGGAGTTTAGGGCTCTCTGTTCCACTTCCTCCATGTAGAGATTGGCAACGATGGGTGACACTGGAGATCCCATGGCACAGCCGTGCTTCTGTCTGTAAAAACTGTCTTGAAATAAGTGGTGGAGAGGCAGAGATCCAACAGGCTGCAGATCTGTTCTTGGTTTAAGTTGGTTCTGTTGTCCAAGTCCTTGTCTTGTAGAAGTCGTTTTTTTTACAGTTTCTACTGCTTCAGAAATGGGTATGCAAGTGAAAAGAGAAGTCACATCATACAATACAAGGGTTTCTCCTGGGGTTAGCTCCAAATGTTGAACTTTGTTGGCAAAATCAATGGAGTTCTTTATGTGATGAGGTGTGTTTCCAACAAGAGGAGCTAAAATACCAGCCAGATGTTTAGCAACATTGTATGTCACAGAGTTCATGCTGCTGACGATGGGTCTGAGAGGTGTACAGGGCTTAAAGATCTCCGGCACCCAGCCGGATTTCCGGCTTTTGACCAAACTGTAAAAAAAAAAACTGCTCGCGCGGCTTCACAGGAGTCCGTTCATGTGTGCGCGCGTGTGTTTTTGAAGCGTGCAGCTCTTGTTTGGCTGCACTGCGTGTGCAGCGAATCAAAGCCCCCCCTCCCCCGCACACACACAGCCAATGTTCCCTCGCTGCCCGGACATTCTCTGCGCACAATAAAATCTTTGCGCGCATCCAAATTAACTCGACAGCCTGCCGGTCGCCTCAACTTAAAATGATCGATGGACAGCGATTACATCCAATCACATTGAAGCTCACGTTGTTTTGACCAATCAAAATCCGGAAGGCGGGTCTTACAAGCAAGCATGTTTGTCTGCAGCTTCAGTCAGATCATGCAGAAGTCACGGAGTTTGTCACACCGGGCAGGTACGTGGGTCAATTAGTGTTAAAACTACAGATTTTAAATCTCGTTGTTAGGTCAAGTAAAATCAGAGGTATGATAAATAATCCACACCACGTCTTTTATCTGAATAAAGTCAAATATCAACCGCGAGAAGCTGCACACTCGCACACACATGCACATACACACCGCTGAACACAAACTGTAAACAATCCCCGTCCTTTCTGAAGGAGGAAGTTATTTGTCAAGCACCAAATCTGTAGGAAAAATAAGAAAAAGATGCAGAAGCTGAACGGAGGTCAGTGCACGATAAAGTCACGTGATAAAGTCAGTGAGAGCGGGGTGATGAAGAGGAAGATCGTTAGAAGAGGAAGAGCAGAACCAGGCCAGGTGTGCAGAGGAGCAGGGCAGAACCAAGCATCAGTTCCTGAGCTCTGCAGATGTTGACCCAGGGACCAAGGAGGAAAATACACTTTTTAAAAACTTACAGTAAAATAAATATTTTGTCAATAAAAAAATAATACAGTAATGTGGAGATTTTAAACAAAAACCCTACAAGCATTAAAATAAAAATCATCTAAATTAGATACTGTATATTTATTAAAAGTGTAATACTGTCCTGAGTTTTTGCATAGTAGTTTTTGCATAGTATTAGTATGAAAGTATGAAAAGTTACACCAACACTAAAACACTAAACATTTAATAAACATAAGCATAAAATGAAATAATAAAAATTATTCATTCAGCTGGGAGTTGCAAAATCACTTATAATAATAATAATAATAATTAATTCAATTTATAACGCACTTTTCATTACTGAAAATCTCAAAGTGCTACACATATATTGAATGCTACACACATTCATAAACCGGTGGCGGCATATATTGAAAGCAAACTCATGGAAGTTGCTGCTGTAATCTGATTGTTTTAATAAGCTTTCTATGATCCCAGATTTATAACAGGTGTGTGGATAGTGCGCACATCCTGTTGCTCATAGTGGTCCTCAGTGTGCTCAGAGAGCTTGTGTGAATGCTCAGACACATGAAAAATTAGAGGGAACATTGCACACAGCTGAACATAAACAATCCCCCTCCCCCCCTCCTTTCTGACGGAGGCTTTCTAAACTAATTATTGAATCAAGTTACTTACTGGTATGTAGGTAAACATAGATGTTTAACCCTTTAAAATACACCAGAATACAGGAAATGGCATCTACTTTATTCCAAATTTTCTGGGGGAGGACCCCCAGACCCCCCCATGCTTCTGATGCCATACTGGTAAGACATTTTCCATCAGAGTTTTAACAGTCTGTGCTCACAAACATTTTCACTGCACAGAAACATCTGTGTGTTAATGCTGGAGATGACTCCAGCTTGCTGGGAGTCCTAACACCAGCTCTGTGGAACTTCCTTTTAGATTGTGATACAGTATTGAGTATTCTAAATTTATTGCAGATGAATTCACTGAACTGTGTCTGTTCAATGTGGCGTTGAGTCTTTTTTTGAGTTGTTTTTGCTGCAGGGCAGTTCTCTGGGGCACATATTTTTACATTAAGTTCAGATACATTGAAACCTCATGTAAGTCATTGTTACTTGAAGCTGAATTGTTTAAAAACAGTTAATTGCACTTTTCATAGAGCATTTTTAATAAACGTTGGCAAAATGTTACAATTTTATTTTATCAACAACACAAAAAAGTTTCAGGCTCAGGATTTTTTTTTCACTTTAAGCCCTGGGTGTATCTTCTTTGTGTATTTTTGGTCCATAAAGATAGGGAGTGGCTTCCCTCGGGTCCAATCTATAATACAACGATCGATTGAATGTTTTCTAATTTTCAAGTTTTTGCAGGTAATCTGTGACTTTCTTTTTAAAGGTGTTGGTTGGGTCCCTCTTCAGGGGCTCATAGGTGTTGCTGTCGCTCAGTAGTGTAGTTATTTTTCCTGGTACAGTAATCAGAAGTGTTGAGGACTAATGTGCATCTTCCTTTGGCTGAAGCAGAGGCGTTAGCCTGGTTAAAACCAGACCCTTGTCCTTTACTTTGCTTCATACTAGGGTCTGGGACTTCTCCCTTAGACAACGATTTCTCCGGTAGATTTTTGACCGGACCAATCAGAGAACAGAAGGCGCAGTTTTGTTAGTTTAGCCTGGCGAGGTCCAGGCTATCAGATAAATAGCTCAGAAACCACTCGGTGGATATTTTTTCTGCTACCAGTGTGTAATTATATGGCTCTAATTTACTGACTGTTGGCCTGGATGAAACATTTGAGATCCATCCATCCATTTTCGTCCGCTTATCCGGGGTCGGGTCGCGGGGGTAGCAGCCTAAGTAGGGAGGCCCAGACTTCCCTCTCCCCAGCCACATGGAGCAGCTCCTCTGGGGGAATCCCAAGGCGTTCCCAGGCCAGCCGAGAAACATAGTCCCTCCAGCGTGTCCTGGGTCTTCCTCTGGGCCTCCTCCCGGTGGGACATGCCCGGAACACCTCACCAGGGAGGCGTCCAGGAGGCATCCTAACCAGATGCCCGAGCCACCTCAACTGGCTCCTCTCGATGTGGAGAAGCAGCGGCTCTACTCCGAGTCCCTCCCGGATGACCGAGCTTCTCACCCTATCTCTAAGGGAGAGTCCAGACACCCTGCGGAGAAAACTCATTTCAGCCGCTTGTATCCGAGATCTCGTTCTTTCGGTCACAACCCAAAGCTCATGACCATAGATGAGGGTGGGAACGTAGATCGATCGGTAAATTGAGAGCTTTGCCTTTCGACTCAGCTCTCTCTTCACCACGACAGACCGGTACAGAGCCCGCTTCACTGCGGATGCTGCACCTATCCGCCTATCGATCTCACGCTCCAGTTTTCCCTCATTCGTGAACAAGACCCCGAGATACTTAAACTCCTCCACTTGGGGCAGGACCTCATCCCCGACCCGGAGAGGGCATGCTACCCTTTTCCGGCTCAAGACCATGGCCTCGGATTTGGAGGAACTGATCCTCATCCCGGCCGCATCACACTCGGCTGCAAACCGCTCCAGCGAAAGCTGTAGATCACGATCTGATGAAGCCAATAGGACCATATCATCTGCAAAAAACAGAGAAGCGATTCTAAGGCCACCAAAACGGATCCTCTCAACACCTTGGCTGCGCCTAGAAATTCTGTCCATAAAAGTTATGAACAGAATCGGTGACAAAGGGCAACCTTGGCGGAGTCCAACTCTCACTGGAAACTAGCCTGACTTACTGCCGGCAATGCGGACCAAGCTCTGACACCGGTCGTACAGGGACCTAACAGCCCATATCAAAGGGCCTGGTACCCCATACTCCCGGAGTACCCCCCACAGAACCCCCCGAGGGACGCGGTCGAATGCCTTTTCCAAGTCCACAAAGCACATGTAAACTGGTTGGGCAAACTCCCACGCACCCTCCAGGACCCTGCTGAGGGTGTAGAGCTGGTCCAGTGTTCCACGACCAGCACGAAAACCAGAAGACCCAGGACCCTGTTGAGGGTGTAGAGCTGGTCCAGTGTTCCACGACCAGCACGAAAACCACACTGCTCCTCCTGAATCCGAGGTTCGACTATCCGACGGACCCTCCTCTCCAGAACCCCTGAATAGACCTTACCAGGGAGGCTTAAGAGTGTGATCCCCCTATAGTTGGAACACACCCTACGGTCCCCCTTTTTGAATAGGGGAACCACCACCCCAGTCTGCCAATCCAAGGGAACTGCCCCCGATGTCCACGCGATATTGCAGAGTCGCGTAAGCCAACACAACCCCACAACATCCAGAGCCCTAAGGAACTCAGGGCGAATCTCATCCACCCCTGGAGCCCTGCCACCGCGGAGCTTTTTAACCACCTCGGTGACCTCAGCTCCAGAGATTGGAGAGCCCGACCCAAAGTCCCCAGGCTCCGCTTCCTCAGTGGAAGACGTGCCAGTAGGATTGAGGAGGTCTTCGAAGTATTCCGCCCACCGACTCACAACATCCCGAGTTGAGGTCAACAGCACGCCATCCCTACCATAAATGGTGTTGGTCGCGTACCGCTTTCCCCCCCTGAGACGCCGGATGGTGGACCAGAATCGCCTCGAAGCCGTACGGAAGTCATTCTCCATGGCCTCTCCGAACTCCTCCCACGCCCGAGTTTTTGCCTCAGCAACCACCCGAGCCGCATGCCGCTTGGACTGTCGGTACCTATCTGCTGCTTCCGGGGTCCCACAGGCCAAAAAGGCCCAATAGGACTCCTTCAGCCTGACAGCATCCCTCACCGCCGGTGTCCACCACCGGGTTCGAGGGTTGCCACCACGACAGGCACCAACAACCTTGCGGCCACAACTCTGATAAGCTGCCTCGACAATAGAGGCGCGGAACATGGCCCACTCGGACTCAATGTCCCCCGCCTCCCTCGGAACGTGTTCAAAGCTCTCCCGGAGGTGGGAGTTAAAGCTCCGTCTTACGGGAGACTCTGCCAGACGTTCCCAGCAGACCCTCACAATACGTTTGGGTCTGCCAGGTCTGACCGGCATCCTCCCCCACCATCGGAGCCAACTCACCACCAGGTAGTGGTCAGTTGACAGCTCCGCCCCTCTCTTCACCCGAGTGTCCAGGACATGCGGCCGCAGATCAGATGAGACGACAACAAAGTCGATCATCGAACTGCGACCTAGGGTGTCCTGGTGCCAAGAGCACATATGTACACCCTTATGCCTGAACATGGTGTTCGTTATGGACAATCCATGACGAGCACAGAAGTCCAACAACAAAACACCACTCGGGTTCAGATCAGGGGGGCCGTTCCTCTGTTACGATCCAACAAGGATCAAAACATATTTAATGGACACAGGACACAAGGAAAAGGTTTAACAAATTTATTAAAACAAAAGGTCATCTGTAGGAGGGGAACCACCTCCAGCTTCTCCAGGCGTCCCACGTCCTAAAAAAAAAGAAAGTTCAACCGAAAGGTGGGTTTGGATAAAGCGGCCCAAAGAAAAATAAAGCTGCCCAACAGAGCCAACTCTATACAGAGCCGGCGAACCCTGTTAGACAGCGGGCTACCTCTACCAAAACACTAGGCCTACAGGATGTAAAACAAATAGAATAGCGAAAACAGGACTACCGCTTTACCCAACCAAAAGTAATGAAAGTAAATACATGTAAGAGGGAAAAAACAACTGTTGTCCTATGGACAGACACAAACCTCTTACAGTCCCAAACTCAACACACTTGAGCCTCAGAGCTCAAGTCCACACCTCTCAGGTTACAAAACAGAACACTGTCAGTCCTGTCAGTGTTCCTAACTCACTCTACCCAAAGAGTCCTTATGAGCACACCGTGCTCCAAAACACAACTCACAGGAGCACACCACAGCCAAAACTCTAGATCAATTAGAGCATCCACAAGAGCACTCAGGTGCTCCAACAAACACACACTCCAACAGGAGCAAACAAACAAACAAACTCTAGGTTAACTAGAGCTCACAAACAACCAGGGAGGGTGGAGAAACTCCCTGCACTACAAGCTTCACAACACCACAGTTTGTATTCAGCAACAAACTTATTTACCTTTAGCTGGATTGACCACAAGACCTCTGCTGGCTTCAACCAACCTCTACCTTCAAACCTCCACACTGTTCAGGCTTTGGCCCTGAGCTTATAAAGGGAGAGAGTCAACAGGTGTTGCAGCTCAGCTAATCAAGCCTGTTTGAAGCTGAGTGAAAAAAGTGCAGCAGGAGGCTGCAGACTTCAGGTGACCTAAACTGAGGTTTAAAAAAAATATTCATTAAATCCCTTCAGGATACATAACACTCCCACCGCTAAATGTTTTGTATGGGGTGATGTAGATGTGAGGTAAAAACATCGTACATCACCCATATAAAACAGTGAGGTTGCATGTAACGGTCCTCATCACTCAAACAGACTAAAAACCTCATTAAAAACTAGTCTGTCAAACCGCTTACATCTAATCTATAGATTCTCAAAAGGTATTGAAACCAAAACGACGTCTTGGGTCTGGTTGTACCCTAAAAAGCTTTTGCTTATCAACAGACCCCAAACAACTACTAACACCATGTTTGATGAGGTTAATCAGAAAACAAGAGAGTTGTTTCTCATTTGTAGACAGAGGGCAGCTGTTCTCCATTTCAGTATTGGTCAGTCCTGGACAGCTCTCTCTGGTCAGCTGTAATGAGACCTTTTGGTCAGTTGTAGCCACTTTGTTTTCAGCCACACTGAAAACACAGGAAAATGTGTTAGATGCAGATTCATGCACAATATGTCCTATATAGGGCAGCAGGATTTCATCTCTCACAGACAGTAACATGTGTTCTTCAGACCCATCTCTTGTTTTAGGTTGATGCGACGGTCCCATGTCATCCACCACCACTTTCTCTTCAATTTCTGTAGCGGCAGAAATGGGACATAAAGGAGCAGGAGAAGGTGTCATGTGAGGCTTCATCTCTCTTAGGCTCACTGGGACATCCTCTTCCTCAGAGCTAAATAAAAAACATTCCCTCAGTTCAAAGTCATCCTCATTTAGCTCTTCTAAGTCTATTATGTCCTCATCTGACTGAACTGGGGTTTGTTTAGTTTCATGTTCAGTGTCAAACAACAGTGTAAAACTGTCACTGAGATCGTTGTCATCTTCTCCCTGAAGATGTGGTGAGGACAGCAACAGTTTCACCTCCTCCACTGGAATCTGCTCTGCTTCACAGTTCACCATTAAGCTGTCGCTTAAATCAACCTTGTCCTCTTCTTGTCGTCGTTCCTCCGGTTGACAGTCTTGAGGCGTCTCCTTCCGTTGAGGTTCCAGAGGCGCCACCGGATGACAGGCAGTGGGACAGGAATGTTGATTTGTCAGCCTCAACGCTCTCATCTCCTTCAGCAGCTCCAGTCTTTTTTGTTCCCACAGACGCTTCTTCTCCTGCAAAGCAGCTTGACGTCTTTGTCGTTCAATTTCCTGTTCTTTTATGAACGATTGATGTTTGAGTCGTAGTAGCTCTTTTTCTCTCATTATTTTATCTTCAAGTTCCTTTCTCCTCAAGGCAATCCATTCATCATGTTCTGCTTTCCTCAAAGCAGATTCTTTTCTTAGACGCTCTTGTTCATTAAGCTCAGGAAATATCCCAAGCTGGACCAATTCACAAAGTAGTTCACTCCCCATCCATTCACCATCAGCATGTTTTCTGACGTCAATCTTAAAATGGTTAGCAACACTTAGTTTTTGGTCTCTTGTGCAGTCTGCAAAGACCTGCACTGTAGGCTGTTCAATAAATGTCTTCAAATTGAATGCCATGATGCAGACAAACAGCTTTATGCTGTACCCTTCTTCAAAAGACTTTCACTGTAAACAGCAAAAATCCCAGCTGCATTTGAACGCAGCACAGTCCAAAAACACACACAGCTGCGTGTTTCAGCTCAATCAGCAACTAGGAGCTGGTCCTGTCAGCTCCAGAGAGAGTGCAAACTACAGCACACAGCTGTCAAAACACACCAAGTGTAAAAAGGAGCAATTCTATTAACTGCAGTCCAAAAAACACTTAGCTTCAAAATACTTCACAACACTCTCAAGATTTAGGCACAAACTCACAATGTCTGCTCAAAACCAGACTCCCACAAACATGCACAGCAGGTGCTCAGCTGTCTAAAAACTCAAGTGCTTCACAGAAACACTCCAACAAGTTTGTCCTGTGCAGACAAACAGACGAGCAGACAACTCAAAAAACATAGCACCTTACAAACGAGCCCCCAATACTAATTCAGATCCCGGACGAGCCATCCAATAAATATGTTACGATCCAACAAAGATCAAAACATATTTAATGGACACAGGACACAAGGAAAAGGTTTAACAAATTTATTAAATGAAAAAGGGTCATCTGTAGGAGGGGAACCACCTCCAGCTTCTCCAGGCGTCCCACGTCCTAAAAAAAAAGAAAGTTCAACCGAAAGGTGGGTTTGGATAAAGCGGCCCAAAGAAAAATAAAGCTGCCCAACAGAGCCAACTCTATACAGAGCCGGCGAACCCTGTTAGACAGCGGGCTACCTCTACCAAAACACTAGGCCTACAGGATGTAAAACAAATAGAATAGCGAAAACAGGACTACCGCTTTACCCAACCAAAAGTAATGAAAGTAAATACATGTAAGAGGGAAAAAACAACTGTTGTCCTATGGACAGACACAAACCTCTTACAGTCCCAAACTCAACACACTTGAGCCTCAGAGCTCAAGTCCACACCTCTCAGGTTACAAAACAGAACACTGTCAGTCCTGTCAGTGTTCCTAACTCACTCTACCCAAAGAGTCCTTATGAGCACACCGTGCTCCAAAACACAACTCACAGGAGCACACCACAGCCAAAACTCTAGATCAATTAGAGCATCCACAAGAGCACTCAGGTGCTCCAACAAACACACACTCCAACAGGAGCAAACAAACAAACAAACTCTAGGTTAACTAGAGCTCACAAACAACCAGGGAGGGTGGAGAAACTCCCTGCACTACAAGCTTCACAACACCACAGTTTGTATTCAGCAACAAACTTATTTACCTTTAGCTGGATTGACCACAAGACCTCTGCTGGCTTCAACCAACCTCTACCTTCAAACCTCCACACTGTTCAGGCTTTGGCCCTGAGCT
Source organism: Garcialebias charrua (assembly GCA_038048925.1). NCBI lineage: Eukaryota > Metazoa > Chordata > Actinopteri > Cyprinodontiformes > Rivulidae > Garcialebias > Garcialebias charrua. The sequence goes on from JBBPBX010004613.1 coordinate 33,359, forward strand.
TATAAAGGGAGAGAGTCAACAGGTGTTGCAGCTCAGCTAATCAAGCCTGTTTGAAGCTGAGTGAAAAAAGTGCAGCAGGAGGCTGCAGACTTCAGGTGACCTAAACTGAGGTTTAAAAAAAATATTCATTAAATCCCTTCAGGATACATAACATCCTCCCAACCACACCCCTCCAGGTCTCACTGTCATTGCCCACGTGAGCGTTGAAGTCCCCCAGCAGAACAAGGGAGTCCCCAGGAGGCGCACTCTCCAATACCCCCTCCAAGGACTCCAAAAAGGGTGGGTAATCTGCGCTGCCGTTTGGCGCATAGGCACAAACAACGGTCAGAGCCCGTCCCCCCACACGTAGGCGAAGGGAGGCTACCCTCTCGTTCACCGGGGTGAACCCCAACGTACAGGCACCAAGATGGGGGGCAACAAGTATGCCCACTCCTGCTCGGCGCCTCTCACCAGGGGCAACTCCAGAGTAGAAGAGTGTCCAACCCCTCTCAAGGAAACTGGTTCCAGAGCCAGAGCCATGCGTTGAGGTGAGTCCAACTATTTCTAGCCGGAACCTCTCAACCTCACACACTAGCTCAGGCTCCTTCCCCACCAGAGAGGTGACATTCCATGTCCCAATGGCCAGCTTCTGTAGCCGAGGATCAGACCGCCAGGGTCCCCGCCCTCGGCCACCACCCATCCCACATTGCACCCGACCCCTTTGGCCCCTCCCATAGGTGGTGAGCCCATGGGAAGGGGGACCCATGTCTCCTCTTCGGGCTGTGCATTTGAGATAAAATTCGATTTTTTTATAATTTATTTTCGTAGCGCACCCGAGGCTTTTTGGAAAATGTCAAACCGAAACAATTTAAATCCAGCAGATTTGACCATTTCGTGAATTGATTTAAGAACTGTTAAGCTCAGGAACACTTCTGATATAACGTCAGCTAAGAAATGTATTTTTTCTCAGCAAAGAAATAATAGTTTTTTTTACCTTGTTTTATTGAAAATTCCTTCGTGGTGGCAGCCATTTTAACTGACGACGTCAGTCGACGTCGTTCAAAACTCCGCCTTCTGTTCTCTGATTGGTCCGGTAATCCGCCTTCTGTTCTCTGATTGGTCCGGTCAATAATCTACCGGAGAAATTGTTGTCTATGGGAGAAGTCCCAGACCCTAGTACGAAGCGAAGTGAATGACAAGGGTCTGGTTTTAACCAGGCTACAGAGGCGTAGCAACTCCGAATGAAAATATCAGCTACCCTCTCAAGTGCTAAACTTCCTCCTTCAAATCTCACACCACAGGAAAGGAAAGCTATAACATCACTCAGCCAGGACCAAAACATCACCATTTTACCAGCTTACAATAAATAATAATAATAATCATCATCAAAATTAAAGCTGCAAGCAGCATCTTGCAGCTTTAATTTTGATGATGATTATTATTATCCTCAATTGAGGCCCTCGCAGCAAAGCACCGCAACCGATTGAGTTCCAGCTAGTTCACACAGTCGCCATCATGAACGCTCTCGTGCCTATTCCGCACCCGTTCACCAGGGTGCGCATTTGCAGATATCTTCAACGTAACCTGCGACTGCCGGAGCTCCAGCAACGCCTTCCAGTCGCAATTGTGAATGCTCTTATTCCATTCCCATACGTGTCCACCAGAATGCACATATGCCAAATCTTCAAAATCACCTTTCGCCCATAGATATTATATAAACACTAGATACCTCATGGTGGGCAGAATCGCATCGCGCAGCTCCGCCATATTGGATGGGGGTTTCCACATAAGATCCAACAGGAGTAAACACAGGGCGAGTTACTATAATAATAATAATAATTAATTCAATTTATAACGCACTTTTCATTACTGAAAATCTTAAAGTGCTACACATATATATTGAATGCTACACACATTCATTAAAGGTTCAGTATGCAGTTTCTGTAGAACTGCAGCAGTTAGAAATATTTTCAACAGGCAAAGCATTCTGATCCCTCCCCCTCAGAGCCATATGTGGCTCTGCCCCCTTGTGGTCTGTTGAATTTCAAATTCAAGCTCTGTTTTTATTGGCTGATTCAAATTCAAGCTCTGTTTTTATTGGCTGGTTACAAACTCTGTTTTTATTGGCTGGAAAATGGCGGGTCACCTTTTCTTTTTAGAAATGCTTATTTACCACCTGGAGAAGCAAGGGGACAATATTTTTTTTAATTTTTTTTCAGAGATTACCTGGCTAACATCAGTCTGTCAGGAGGTAGTGACAGAGTGAAGAAATATGTTCATAAAAAAAGCTACATACTGCAGCTTTAACCGGTGGCGGCAGACTACCATGCAAGGTGCTTTCCAGTCCTACCAATGCCCGTATTTTGTGCAGCTTATGGTTGCAATAACCAGCGCAGTGTTGAAAGTAGATCACATGGGATTACCTTTCACAAGTAAGATTGAACAATAGTTTTGGTTATTTGATCATTTATATTTTGTCATCATTGCTGGATCTGAAGAGGAAGAACCTTCTAAATGAGGAGCTGAAAGAAAGGCTTGACTTACATTCAGGTAAATACATTAATACTACAACTTAGAATTTTTGTTATGTTACATTTAAACTCTTTGTCAGACTTTAGGTATTTATTTCTAGGAAGCTTACTATGTAGTTTGATTTACAGATCAGAGCCTACAGTTACCTGAGGGATTCTCTGCATTTTCCCCTCCCTCATCCACATACACTGCAAAGGTGTAGTATATTTTTATTACATATTTTATACATATTGAGTAAAACTTCAACCCCTAGGTATGATGTACAACAAACAGATGTAATAACTTAGAGCTTGCTATTTTCACTATTTTTGAAAGTTTTTATATCAAGAAGTCTTAAAGAAAGAAAGAAAGAAAGAAAGAAAGAAAGAAAGAAAGAAAGAAAGAAAGAAAGAAAGAAAGAAAGAAAGAAAGAGAATCAATCTATCTATCAATCCATGGGTTAAAGCACATAAACCTTTATTTATTTGTTGTTCAGGTGGTTGCAGTCTGTGGATGCCAAACCTGGGCTCAACACAATGATGTTGGACATGTTGCAGAGGAGATGTGAAGAGGACCCTGTTAAATATGGCTCTGTGGTCCTCATGTTGGATGCCATGGCCATCAAGAAACATGTCCAGTATAATCCCTGTACCCAGAAAATGTCTGGATATGTGGATATGGGTGATGGCATGGATGAGACTGATGTAGCCACGGAGGTGCTTGTTTTTATGGTGGTTGGTTACAGGGTCATTGGAAAGCTCCAGTCGCCTATCTCTATCACAAAAGGTCCTGGTTGTCCATGCTCTGGAGCTTCCTAGCCCCAATTGCAGGGAGGGTAGTGAAAGGACCTGGAGGGTTTAGATTACTTTTTCAGGTCTTATAAAAAAAGGTTCGTTCACAACTGTTTACATGCACAGCACTCAAAAATAATAAAAAAAGTTGTTGTAGCATTGTACACAAGACTCTGTATTGTATGCTGTGTTTGAGTGAGAGAGTAAAATAAATTCAAATGAACAATCAAACTAGTTTTTTTATTTAAAAATGTATACATTTATTAATATCCCATGCCATATGTGTATCTTTGTTAAAGAGCATAAAACAAAGTATTTAAGCATGAAAGCACATACTTTTATTGAGTAGCAGTGTCACACGTCATAACCACATCTCTGACGTTTATAACAAACAAAACCGTGTGAAAATCGGGTAAGAATTCGTGAAGTTATGATTGTTTTTAGTGGAGCATACAGCTTCTTCAATACAAATAAATGCGCTGGGAGCGCGAAACACACCCATCCAAGATGGCGGCCGCACGGAATGTCCGCTCCAATAGGCAGCTCCAGTCCGTAGGGTATCTAGTGTTTATATATAATATCTATGGTGAAGATTCTCAAAAACGTCAGAATTCGCAAAACAGAGATTCATTCAACCTTTATGTATACAGGCTAGCCTCGTTGAGCCACGGGGACTCATTTACAAGAGGGACCTGTTTCACTCACACCCAGGGTCAATTTAGAGTTACCATCAGTCTAACATGCATGTTTTTGGACTGTGGGAGAAAACCCACGCATGCACGGAGAGATTCATTCATTCATTCAACCTTTATTTAGTCAGGTAAATCTTTTGAACCTCATGGGCTCATTTATGAAAGCGACCTGCTAAAACTAAAGAACAATGAACAGCAGTGGTAGAATTTCATTAAACAATAAACAAACAAACAATAAACAATAGAAAACAAAAAGAGAGAAAAAAAAAAAAGTTTTTTTTTTTTTTTTTAACAAAGTATCAAAAAACTAGCAAAACATTATAAGGTAGACGTATAAAATCAAAGACAGGAACAAATCTGCATTGGTTTTTGCCAGGAGAGAACATGCAAACTCCACCCAGAAAGGCCCCCGAGCCGGGATTTGAACCGGGGACCTGCTCGCTGAGCAGCTCTACCAGTTGTGCCACCGTGCTGCCAAAACAGAGATATTTTAAATGATTTTAAATCAATTTGCACCACAGCATGTGTGAAGTGAACACAACACACCTGGACACTCTCAGGCAATTGCACCCCGTCATCAATACCGACAACTTCCCTTTTCTAGAGACTGACATCACAGGGAAATTGTGCCACCCTGTGGTGCCACCCTGTGGTGCCACCCTGTGGCGCCACCCTGATGGCGCCACCCTGTGGCGCCACCCTGTGGTGCCACCTGTTACAAATTGTATCGTAGTGAGGACTACTGAGCCCCAGAGGAGACATGGACATTTTTTTATTTTTACTTTTGCGTTCCCTCGCAGCACAGCCAAGCTCAAATCGCGTCGCGGTAGTGGCCATAGATATTATTATTATTACCGTATTTTCCGGTGTATAGGTCGCACCTTTTTATGGTTTTTTCAAGGCCTGCGACCTATACTCAGGTGCGACCTATATATGGCTTGTTATCACTTTCGGTGAAACAAATTTTTAAATCCAGCTCATTTCACAATTACGTTCATTTATTAAGGAAAAGTTCAGCTCAGACATATATTTGCTATAATTTTTATCAAACAAATAATTGTTTTTAAGTGTTAATCTTCTTAAAAGCCTTGCTGTGCACTCCTGTGGCAGACATTTGCAGCAGAGCTAAACGTAGGTGCGACCTATCTAGGGATTTTTCCAATCTATTGGTGATAATTGGACAATGCGACCTATACACAGGTGCGACCTGTACACCAGAAAATACTGTATTATTGATGTCTATGGTAGTGGCAGCCTGCAGCACACACAGGATATCCTTATATTTAAGGCTGATTTCAAAATAAAACTCCATTAAATCATGTCATCTGGACCAGGTTCATCGAGGGAGGAACGTTGTTGTCTGTGAGGTAACACTGCATACAGTACAGCGAGCAAGGGAACGCAAAAACGTTTGCGTGTGAACACAAACGTATTGCGAGGGAACGCAAAAGTAAATGTGGCATTACTCATGCCCTGAGAGCACGAATAAATTAAGAACAACAACGCCACCCTGGGAATTTCACCCAGAGAATACCTTATTGCTTTTAAGGCCACGAAGGTTCGCTTTGCACTAATTAAAACATCCGGGAGCACTCTTTCATATATATCATAATAATTTATTTACAGTTACCTTAAAACATCTTAAAACATTCTTTATTTATTTACATCATGTTCAACATTCTTTTTGTAATTATTTCATTCATTTTCCATCCATCCATTTTCGTCCGCTTATCCGGGGTCGGGTCGCGGGGGTAGCAGCCTAAGTAGGGAGGCCCAGACTTCCCTCTCCCCAGCCACTTGGAGCAGCTCCTCTGGGGGAATCCCAAGGCGTTCCCAGGCCAGCCGAGAAACATAGTCCCTCCAGCGTGTCCTGGGTCTTCCTCTGGGTCTCCTCCCGGTGGGACATGCCCGGAACACCTCACCAGGGAGGCGTCCAGGAGGCATCCTAACCAGATGCCCGAGCCACCTCAACTGGCTCCTCTCGATGTGGAGAAGCAGCGGCTCTACTCCGAGTCCCTCCCGGATGACTGAGCTTCTCACCCTATCTCTAAGGGAGAGTCCAGCCACCCTGCGGAGAAAACTCATTTCAGCCGCTTGTATCCGAGATCTTGTTCTTTCGGTCACAACCCAAAGCTCATGACCATAGATGAGGGTGGGAACGTAGATCGATCGGTAAATTGAGAGCTTTGCCTTTTGACTCAGCTCTCTCTTCACCACGACAGACCGGTACAGCGCCCGCTTCACTGCGGACGCTGCACCTATCCGCCTATCGATCTCACGCTCCAGTTTTCCCTCATTCGTGAACAAGACCCCGAGGTCAAACCCTTTTTAAACCGTTGTGACTTGGAGAAGGCTGTTCATGCTTTTATCAGTTCTAGGCTCGATTATTGTAACGCTCTGTATGTCGGTGTGCCTCAGTCATCACTGAGCCGCCTCCAGCTTGTTCAGAATGCAGCAGCTCGCCTTTTAACCAACACTCCTAGATGGGACCACATCACACCAGTTTTATTCTCACTACATTGGCTTCCTGTCCGTTTTAGGATAGATTTTAAACTTTTATTATTTGTTTTTAAAGCTCTGAATGGCCTCGCTCCTACTTATATAACGGAGTTGTTAAGTTTCCCCGCCCGCTCCAGGTCTCTGAGGTCAGATAGCTCCTGCTCTCTGTTCCACGGACAAAATATAAACGTTGGGGTGACCGTGCCTTTTCTGCGGCCGCACCTCGACTCTGGAATACACTCCCACTTGAGCTACGCCAGATTACTGAACTTGGCCCTTTTAAATCAAAGCTTAAGACTTTTTTATTCAAACTGGCTTTTAGTAATTAAATATGTGGTGACATTTCTGGTTTTATTTTTGCTTTTATGTTGTGTTTTTCTTGATTTTTAATCTGTCTTTTTAAGTACTGCACTGTTTTTTGTTAAGCACTTTGGTCACCACCACCGTGGTTGTGTAAAGTGCTATATAAATGAATAAATGAAATGAAACGAGATACTTAAACTCCTCCACTTGGGGCAGGACCTCCTCCCCGACCCGGAGAGGGCATGCTACCCTTTTCCGGCTCAAGACCATGGCCTCGGATTTGGAGGAACTGATCCTCATCCCGGCCGCATCACACTCGGCTGCAAACCGCTCCAGTGAAAGCTGTAGATCACGAGCTGATGAAGCCAATAGGACCACATCATCTGCAAAAAACAGAGAAGCGATTCTAAGGCCACCAAAACGGATCCTCTCAACACCTTGGCTGCGCCTAGAAATTCTGTCCATAAAAGTTATGAACAGAATCGGTGACAAAGGGCAACCTTGGCGGAGTCCAACTCTCACTGGAAACGAGCCTGACTTACTGCCGGCAATGCGGACCAAGCTCTGACACCGGTCGTACAGGGACCTAACAGCCCATATCAATGGGCCTGGTACCCCATACTCCCGGAGTACCCCCCACAGAACCCCCCGAGGGACGCGGTCGAATGCCTTTTCCAAGTCCACAAAGCACATGTAAACTGGTTGGGCAAACTCCCACGCACCCTCCAGGACCCTGCTGAGGGTGTAGAGCTGGTCCAGTGTTCCACGACCAGCACGAAAACCACACTGCTCCTCCTGAATCCGAGGTTCGACTATCCGACGGACCCTCCTCTCCAGAACCCCTGAATAGACCTTACCAGGGAGGCTTAAGAGTGTGATCCCCCTATAGTTGGAACACACCCTACGGTCCCCCTTTTTGAATAGGGGAACCACCACCCCAGTCTGCCAATCCAAGGGAACTGCCCCCAATGTCCACGCGATATTGCAGAGTCGCGTAAGCCAACACAACCCCACAACATCCAGAGCCCTAAGGAACTCAGGGCGAATCTCATCCACCCCTGGAGCCCTGCCACCGCGGAGCTTTTTAACCACCTCGGTGACCTCAGCTCCAGAGATTGGAGAGCCCGACCCAAAGTCCCCAGGCTCCGCTTCCTCAGTGGAAGACGTGCCAGTAGGATTGAGGAGGTCTTCGAAGTACTCCGCCCACCGACTCACAACATCCCGAGTTGAGGTCAACAGCACGCCATCCCCACCATAAATGGTGTTGGTCGCGTACCGCTTTCCCCCCTGAGACGCCGGATGGTGGACCAGAATCGCCTCGAAGCCGTACGGAAGTCATTCTCCATGGCCTCTCCGAACTCCTCCCACGCCCGAGTTTTTGCCTCAGCAACCACCCGAGCCGCATGCCGCTTGGACTGTCAGTACCTATCTGCTGCTTCCGGGGTCCCACAGGCCAAAAAGGCCCAATAGGACTCCTTCTTCAGCCTGACAGCATCCCTCACCGCCGGTGTCCACCACCGGGTTCGAGGGTTGCCACCACGACAGGCACCAACAACCTTGCGGCCACAACTCTGATAAGCTGCCTCGACAATAGAGGCGCGGAACATGGCCCACTCGGACTCAATGTCCCCCGCCTCCCTCGGAACGTGTTCAAAGCTCTCCCGGAGGTGGGAGTTAAAGCTCCGTCTTACGGGAGACTCTGCCAGACGTTCCCAGCAGACCCTCACAATACGTTTGGGTCTGCCAGGTCTGACCGGCATCCTCCCCCACCATCGGAGCCAACTCACCACCAGGTAGTGGTCAGTTGACAGCTCCGCCCCTCTCTTCACCCGAGTGTCCAGGACATGCGGCCGCAGATCAGATGAGACGACAACAAAGTCGATCATTGAACTACGACCTAGGGTGTCCTGGTGCCAAGAGCACATATGGACACCCTTATGCCTGAACATGGTGTTCGTTATGGACAATCCATGACGAGCACAGAAGTCCAACAACAAAACACCACTCGGGTTCAGATCAGGGGGGCCGTTCCTCCCAACCACACCCCTCCAGGTCTCACTGTCATTGCCCACGTGAGCGTTGAAGTCCCCCAGCAGAACAAGGGAGTCCCCAGGAGGCGCACTCTCCAATACCCCCTCCAAGGACTCCAAAAAGGGTGGGTAATCTGCGCTGCCGTTTGGCGCATAGGCACAAACAACAGTCAGAGCCCGTCCCCCCACACGTAGGCGAAGGGAGGCTACCCTCTCGTTCACCGGGGTGAACCCCAACGTACAGGCACCAAGATGGGGGGCAACAAGTATGCCCACTCCTGCTCGGCGCCTCTCACCAGGGGCAACTCCAGAGTAGAAGAGTGTCCAACCCCTCTCAAGGAAACTGGTTCCAGAGCCAGAGCCATGCGTTGAGGTGAGTCCGACTATTTCTAGCCGGAACCTCTCAACCTCACACACTAGCTCAGGCTCCTTCCCCACCAGAGAGGTGACATTCCATGTCCCAATGGCCAGCTTCTGTAGCCGAGGATCAGACCGCCAGGGTCCCCGCCCTCGGCCACCACCCATCCCACATTGCACCCGACCCCTTTGGCCCCTCCCATAGGTGGTGAGCCCATGGGAAGGGGGACCCACGTCTCCTCTTCGGGCTGTGCCCGGCCGAGCTCCATGGGTGAAAGCCCGGCCACCAGGCGCTCGCCAACGTGCCCCACCTCCGGGCCTGGCTCCAGAGTGGGGCCCCGGTGACCCGCGTCCGGGCGAGGGAACATTTTGTCCATTTATTTTACTCATCATAAGGGGTCTTCGGGCTGCACTTTGTCTGGTCCCTCACCTAGGACCTGTCTGCCTTGGGTGACCCTACTAGGGGCATGAAGCCCCTGACAGCATAGCTCCTAGGATCATTGGGACACTCAAACCCCTCCACCACGGTAAGGTGGCAGCCCTTATCCCAACTAAATAACAAACCCAAAAACCCTTTAAACCCCAAGACACTAAATTACTTCAATAAATACAATAAATTACTTCAATAAATACAGGTTTGCAACAACTATACAGTTCACCCTTCACCGTTTCTGGCACTCGCGACATGCCGTAGGAAAGGCAAGTGGCCGCACTGACGTCACACTCTAAGTGCCACTGCAAGGGGAACAGCTGACGACACCACAGTCCGTGTTCATAAAGCAGCAGTCTCCGGAAACAGAGCAGCAGTGGTCCCGATGTGGGGAGACCTAAGAAAGTTAATTAATAACTATTCTTTGTACAGCTGCCACAAATAAAGCTTACGATGACAATTGTTTCCTTACCTGCTGGTCCTCACAACCATATACACACGTGTACACACACACACACACACACATCCTCTCAGCCGGAGGGAGCGAAGAAGCGCAGCACCGCTCTACCTATAAATCACACAGACTTATCATTTCTGACCCAAAATCAGCTATAGTACAGCAAGAGAAAGAACACCTACCGTCCAGCAGTCAAACAGCCCGTACCACACTCAGTGACTGGTTGCCTTTACGGCCAAAACCCGTGGGACACCATGACGGTCCAGAACCCATGGCACCAGCCACACGGCGAAGTGTGAATGCAGATTTGTTCCTGTCTTTGATTTTATACGTCTACCTTATAATGTTTTGCTAGTTTTTTGATGCTTTGTTAAAAAAAATATATATATATATTTTGTTTTTTTCTCTCTTTTGTTTTTCTATTGTTTATTGTTTGTTTGTTTGTTTATTGTTTAAGGAAATTCTATCACTGCTGTTCATGTTCTTTAGTTTTAGCAGGTCACTTTCGTAAATGAGCCCATGAGGTTCAAAAGATTTACCTGACTAAATAAAGGTTGAATGAATGAATGAATGAATGAATGAAGACGACCCTGTCTGCCTGCATGCAGAGCAGCTGCTCTTATACCACGCCCACTCTAACAACCAGATGTTCGCACCTGGAACCCATCAGCCTAATCAGGCATCTTTCTCTACTGCTACATTCTACCCCCACCTTTTTTATCGGCGACCCGACGATAATCTAATAAAACTGATCCCATCAACTCCTAAGATCAGAGCTAAAATCTAAAAAAAAATTAAGGGAAACCAACACGTGGCAGCCACCATTTCATGACTCCACAAACCTTAATTACCAGGACCAAGCAACCACAGGTCCAACCAAAGCGGTAGCACCTCAGTGCTCCTCAAAACACGTGGCAGCCATCATGTCATGACTCCACAAAATTAAGTTATTACCGGAAGCTATCCAACACTTCCACAACTGGTCTTTAACAGTCCCAGTCGAACACGTGGCAGCCATCATTTCATGACTCCACAAACTTCAATATTACCAGGACCAAGCATCCACAGGTCCAACCAAAGCGGTAGCACCTCAGTGCCCCTCAGAACACGTGGCAGCCATCATCTCATGACTACACAAACCTCAATATTACCGGAAGCTATCCAACACTTCCACCAACTGGTCTTTAACAGTCCCAGTCGAACACGTGGCAGCCATCATGTCATGACTCCACAAATTTAAGAAGTTATCCTAAAATCCTGACAATATAAGAGGGAGCTCCTGAAGACTCTCTCCCCCCAAGTGACCAATCCAAAGAAATGCTTGGGCAGCCACCTCTCAGGCTCTCATCCACCACTTCATTCAACCTTATACACATCCTACCCCTAAAGATGGACACTTCCTATTAGGGATGCACCGATCCACATTTTTTACTTCCGATACCGATTCCGATATCTGAGGTTTAGTATCGGCCGATACAGATCCGATCCGATATTGAAAAACAGCATTAATTGAAACATTTCTTTCCTATTAAAAAAAAAACAGACATAAATGAACTACTGAATTGCACATTTATTTTATAACTATGCACCAGTACAGCAATCTTAAATAAAATAACTGTTCACAAGCTTAGTCAAACACATTAAAAAAATATTTAAATTTAACTTGTTCAGTGAGTGCAATTAGGAATTCAAAATATTCTCTCTTATTTTTTAAAGCAGTGATTAACCATTGTAACCAAAGAAAATGGTTTAAAAAATCAAATGAGAAAAATATTAAACATTTTACAGACAGTATTTGTATTGACTGAAGAAAATATATTAATAAGCAAATAAAAGCTATTTTTTCTTCCACTAGAACAGAATAAATGAACTTCTTAAACATGTATCTGCCCAAATTAGATTGACAGCTTCATCTTCAGTTCACAAAACAATTAGGGGTGCAATGATACTGAAAATTCACAATCTAGTTTGATACTTTAGTGTCAAGGTAGGGCCAGGCTCCAGGGGCACCGGCCCTTGTTGGCCCCACCCCAGAACCGCCCCTGCTGCTCAACGGAATGTGCCACTTGTCAAACATTTCCTTCAGGCTAGCTGCTATCGCTTCACTGGTGTGTGACCCACGAAAGTTTGTTGCGTTCAACATTGCGCTGTGTGGCACAAAACTCTCATCCAGCCAGTGTGCCGTTAAACTTAAAAGTGACACGGGGGAGACGTCAGAGCTCCAAATGTCTGTCGTGAAACTCATGGCTTTAACATCCTTTATCTCCTCCAATATGCGTTTGCACACTTTACCGTGCAGTTCAGGTAGAGCAGTTTCTGACAAATATTTTCTGCTCATCGGAGGAGATGCGGCGCGCACACATCTCCAGGCTGTCTTGCGCTTTGGTCCGCAGGCTGGAGCGTGCGCGCCGCGTGTGCACTCAGAGCACAGAGGAGAGCAGACAGCTCGTGGAGGAGATGTGTGTGCGCTGCACACACATCTCCTCCACGAGCTCCTCCACGAGCTGTCAGCGGGACAGCACACACGGAGCTCAGCATAGATATAAACTGTATAGATTGCCCCTATGGATCGCTATGGATCGGGTCCATTGTCACAGATACCCGATCTAGAACTTTGTTTAATATCGGGACCGATAACGATACTGGTATCGGATCGGTGCATCCCTACTTCCTATCTCTAGGCACAAAATCAATCTCGCTGCTTCAGGGAGACTGGACATAGGAGGGCATAAGGTAATACTGAAGAAGTAGACTGTTGCATTTAAGCCGGCCTGCCCTTGTCATAACTGCTCATGGTCCACTCTTTAAGATCCTGATTTTCTGCCATAACTACAAGTTTCACCCACCCACCACTTTAAAGATTTATTGGAACCACCACTTTAAAGATTTGTTGGAACCACCACTTTAAAGATTTGCTAGAACCCCCAACTGTTCTGCTTCCGGTCGGCCAATCTGCACACAAAACACAAAAAAAACATAAACCAAAGAAAAACAAAACACCAATATTGAAATTCTCAAACAAATACTGGTCCCGGATGTTCATAAAAAGCAAATGCAAACATCCTTCCAGCAACGCCAAAATGTGGCATTACTCATGCCCTGAGAGCACGAATAAATTAAGAACAACAACGCCACCCTGGGAATTTCACCCAGAGAATAATACCTTATTGCTTTTAAGGCCACGCAGGTTCGCTTTGCACTGATTAAAACATCCGGGAGCACTCTTTCATATACTATATATCATAATAATTTATTTACAGTTACCTTTAAACATCTTAAAACATTCTTTATTTATTTACATCATGTTCAACATTCTTTTTGTAATGATTTCATTCATTTTATCCCAACTAAATAACAAACCCAAAAACCCTTTAAACCCCCAAGACACTAAATTACTTCAATAAATACAATAAATTACTTCAATAAATACAGGTTTGCAACAACTATACAGTTAACCCTTCACCGTTTCTGGCACTCGCAACATGCCGTAGAAAAGGCAAGTGGCCGCACTGACGTCACACTCTAAGTGCCACTGCAAGGGGAACAGCTGACGACACCACAGTCCGTGTTCATAAAGCAGCAGTCTCCGGAAACAGAGCAGCAGTGGTCCCGATGTGGGGAGACCTAAGAAAGTTAATTAATAACTATTCTTTGTACAGCTGCCACAAATAAAGCTTACGATGACAATTGTTTCCTTACCTGCTGGTCCTCACAACCATATACACACGTGTACACACACACACACACACACATCCTCGCAGCCGGAGGGAGCGAAGAAGCGCAGCACAGCTCTACCTATAAATCACACAGACTTATCATTTCTGACCCAAAATCAGCTATAGTACAGCAAGAGAAAGAACACCTACCGTCCAGCAGTCAAACAGCCCGTACCACACTCAGTGACTGGTTGCCTTTACGGCCAAAACCCCGTGGGACACCATTACGGTCAGAACCCACGGCACACTAGCCACACGGCAACGTGTGACGACCTGTCTGCCTGCACGCAGAGCAGCTGTTCTTATACCACGCCCACTCTAACAACCAGATGTTCGCAAGTACACCTCGCTGCAGCAAACAGTAAGGGGCGGGGTCGTGCCCGAGGGCCGAGCCATACCATATATGGAAGTAGCGCCATTGCACTCCGGAAATAAAGGGGGCGCCATTTCCTATACCAGCCGCGGTATCAAACTTTTTTTTTTATGTGGTGATAGAGGAAGGCACCTAATTACACCAATAGTTCTCAGCTACGAGGAGCCAGTGGGCGTGGTATATAGGTAGCTGCTGCATTCAGTCAGTAAGGTCGTCTTCGTGCTCCTGCTGCGTGGCTGGTGGCCGTGGGTGTTGGCCGTGCAAGGCTCATCGAGGAGTGAGGTGCGGGCCGGTGTTTATTCCTTCACGGGGTAGGTGTTGTCGCTCTCTCTCTGTACTATAGCTGATATACAATAGCTGATCGGATAGAAACTCTAATTGGAAGTGTTGTCATAGGTAAAGTGCTACGGTGCAACACTTCTCCGTTCCCTCATACACAAGTGTGTGTGTGCGTGTGTACATGGTTGTGAAGATCGGCAGGTAAGGAAACAATTGTTATTGTAAGCTCTATTTTGTGGCAGCTGTATGAAGAATAGTTATTAATTAACTTTCTTAGGTCTTCCCCCCCATCGGGACCGCTGCTGCTCTGTTTCCGGAGACTGCTCTTTTTCCTTCCGGCGTCCACTCTGGTTCCTCGACGACTCCGTTTGAGGAAGCTGTGTGCAAGTGCTTGGACTGTGGTGTCGTACCGTTCCCCTTCCAGTGACACGCAGGGTGTGACGTCAGTGCGGCCACTTGCCTTTTCTACGGCATGTCGCGAGTGCCAGAACCAGTGGAAGGGTGATCTGTATTTAATTGTGAAAATCATTCCGTGTTTGTGTGTTGGGTTTAAAGGGTTATCTTGTTTTGTTCATTTAGTTAGTTTTGTTGTGTTGTAGTTAGTAAGCCAATTTTAACTATTTCCTGAATGACTTATTGTAAATAAACACTGCATTTTAAGGATGGTATATTGACAAATGTTTAGATTAATTATAATAAATCATTGTTATTTTGAACAGTTGTCCCAGATGTTTTAATCGGTGCAAAAGCGAACCTGCGTGGCTTTAAGCGATAAGGTAAATTCTCTGGGGGAAATTCCCAGGGTGGCGTTGTTTTGTATTTACTTTAATTTATTCATGCTTCCAGGGCATGAGTAATGCCACATTTTGGCGTTGTTGGTAGGGCATTTGCATTTGCTTTTTATGAACATCCGGGACCAGTAGTTTGAGATTTACAATATTGGTGTTTTGTGTGTGGTTTTTTTTCTATGGTTTATGTTTTTTTGTTTTGTGTACAGATTGGCCGGTCCGGAAGCAGAGCAATGGTGGTCCCAGCAAATCTTTAAAGTGGTGGTTCTAATACATCTTTGAGGTGGTGGGTGGATAAAAGTTTGTAATTATGGCTGAAGAAATTAAGGAACTTAAAGAATTGGTAGCGAGCTTACAAATTGACAATGAGAGTCAGAGTCAGAGTCAGAGTCAGAGAGTCAGAGAGTCTTTATTGTCATTTGCACCGCATGTGGTACATGAGATGAAAACGAGATTATGTACACGAGGTCCCAGTTACATCCAACAACAAATGAAAGAGAAAAACAGTAATAACATCGAGAACTAACTAAGAAAAACATCAACTAGTAATACACTAAGCCTAATATAGTGGGAATAAACAGCAGCACGAACATGAGTTTGTATGAGCAGATGGTCACAGATGGTCACAGATGAACACAGCAACAAGAAAACATATCAGCATCACCATGATGTGATATTTTGCAGTGTTTATTTTAATTTTATTTTTATTTATTCATGAGTCTAACAGCCTCAGGGTAGAAGCTGTTCCTCAGTCTAGTGGTTCTACACTTGATGCTCCTCAACCTCCGTCCTGAGGGGAGTGGGGCAAAGAGTGAGTGTGCTGGATGAGTGAGGTCTTTCATGATACAGGTGGCTCTTTTCCTGCATCTAGAGGTGTAAATGTCTGTGATGGTGGGGAGACTGACTCCAACAGACTTCTGTGCAGCCTTCACCACTCTCTGCAGAGCTTTTCTTTCTTCAACTGTGCAGCCTCCATGCCACACGTTGATGCTGGAGCACAGGATGCTCTCCACTGCACACCTGTAGAACGAGGTGAGAACTGGGCTGCTCAGACCGGCTCGTCTCAGCCGTCTGAGGAAGTAGAGTCTCTGATGACCTTTCTTGATCAGGCTGGTGGTGTTGTTGCTCCAGCTGAGGTTATCATTCAAGTGTACACCCAGGTATTTGTAGCTGGAGACCACTTCCACTGCAGACCCACCTATTATCAGTGGGGCATGGGTGTGTTTGTTCCTTCTGAGGAGTTGCGACAAAGGCAGGCTGGCTTGAGTGCTCAGCCGTCGACTTCTGCTCAGCCGTCGACTTCAGGAGTATCCAATGTCCCTCCTACAGAGAGGTTGATTTTTGTGCCCAGAGCTAGGAAATGTCCTATCTTTAGAGGAAGGACCGGCATAGGACTGAGTGAGTGGATGGAGGAAGCGGAGATGTGTATGAGGGCGCGACATTTATCTGTGGCTGATCAAGCTTTTTTTCTCTTGGATCACTTGGAGGGAGAGGCTCGAAATGAAATTAAGTATCGTTCTAGTGCAGAGAGAGAGGACCCTGCCAGAATATTTGAAATTTTACAGGAATTATATGGCTGTGCAGAGTCATACGTTGCTTTACAAGAGACCTTCTTTTCCAGGAGACAACAAGAGGGAGAGAGTCTTCAGGAGTTCTCCCTCGCGTTAATGAGCCTTATGGAGAGGGTCAGGCAGCGCGCACCGGCTGGCATGTTGAACTCAGAGATGTTGTTAAGAGATCAGTTTGTTGAGCAGGTGTTGGATGGTTCTCTGCGTCGCGAACTGAAGCAGTTTGTGCGCGGGAGGCCAGACAGCACTCTGCTGGAGGTTAGGGCTGCAGCGATTCAGTGGGAGCGCGAGGGGGTATCTTATGGGGTGAGAAGTCATAGTCAATCAGTCCCGTCTATTCATGGGATTCAGTATGGGATTCATGGTAGCCCGCGGGTAGCCCCCCTAGCAGCTGAATCGGAAATGAGCCAGCTTAGAGCAATGTTAAAGTGTCAGCAAGAACAGCTTCAGCAGCTGAGTGAGAGCATTTCCCAGCTGAAAAACTTCCGTAGTCCTAACCGTCCTCGGTTCTCTGGTTCAGTGATCTGTAGACGATGTAATCGGCCCGGTCACTTCGCGCGGGAATGTGACGGGGTGCGTGCCTCTGCTCGGGTCTCAGCTCAGAGTAATCCAGCTCCCCAGTCCCGCCCTACTTCAGAGGGGGAAAACTAGTCCCCACCGAACTGCCGAGTCACCGTTCAGGTGGGGGTGTTATTGGCTCACAGCCTGTTAAGAGGAATTTTGGTGCGTCTAAATTGGTATCCGATTGTCCTCATGTAGATGTAGTCATGGGTGGAGTAACGGTCCCATGTTTGTTGGACACTGGTTCAATGGTGTCCACGGTCTCTGAAAGTTTCTTTCGCCAGTATATGGAGTCTGGAGGTATGGGATGCCTCCATTCATGTCACTGGTTGGAACTTAAGGCCGCCAATGGTCTTAAAATCCCATATATTGGTTATTTAGAACTTGAGGTGCAACTTTGTGGCAAATTGATTCCTCGATGTGGTGTCTTGGTGGTAAAGGACCCTTGTGGTGAAGTTCCGGGTGTTCTGGGGATGAATGTGATCAGGAGGTGTTATCAGGAACTGTTTGGGCTACATGGGGTGGCTTGGTCTTCTGTGTCTGGTGTTTCTGAGGCCCCTCGGTCAGTCGTGCAGGCCCTGCAGCAGTGCCAGTCTGCTTCTTTACAGGAATCTCGAAGTGGCCCTGGAAGGGTTAAAGTTAGGAAGAAAACAGGCTGTCGGATTCCTGGGGGAGTCATGAAAATCGTGGCTGTCACCTGCTCTGATGAATATTCAGGCTCGACGGCTCTGTTTGAACCTGTAGAGTGTGGATTGCCATCTGGGTTGCTAGCTTCCCCTGCCTTGGTTCCGGTAATTAGGGGAACGGCTTATGTGCCCATTGTTAATGTTGGTTCCAATGAGGTGGTGTTATATCCTCGCATTGTGGTTGGCACCTTGAGTGTCGTACATGTTATTAGCCTTCCCACAGGGATTTCCGAAAGTCCAGCCAAGGTGGCTACACTGGGGTGCCAGATGGCTTCGGTTAGTGTACAACAACAAGTGAAGGATTTGGAATTTTCGTTATTGTCTGTGGAGGAACAGGGGCAGGCGAGGTCATTGCTCCAGCAGTATGTGACAGTTTTTTCTTCTAATGATGGTGATTTGGGTTGTACCAGTATGATAACTCATGAAATTCCTTTGGTAGATGATGCCCCCGTTAGACAGCGCTATAGGCGCATCCCCCCTTCTGAGTATGAGGTGGTGAAGGACCATATTAATCAACTACTTGCGTCACAGATCATTCGTGAGAGTAGCAGCCCGTATGCATCACCCATAGTCCTAGTGAGGAAAAAAGATGGAAGTATTCGAATGTGTGTTGACTATAGACAGCTAAATAGCAAGACCCGAAAGGATTCATTTCCCCTTCCCCGGATTGAAGAATCGTTGGATGCTTTGTCTGGTGCCTGTTGGTTTTCCACTCTTGATCTGGCCAGTGGGTACAATCAAGTTCCAGTAGCAGAGGCAGATCGTTCGAAAACTGCCTTCTGCACTCCCTTCGGGTTGTTTGAATGGAACCGAATGCCTTTTGGGTTGTGTAATGCACCTAGCACGTTCCAGCGGTTGATGCAGCGACTGTTTGGGGATCAGCAGTGTCGATCTGTTTTATTATATCTTGACGACATTGTGGTTTTTTCTTCTAGTGTGGAGCAACATCTAGAACGGCTGGAGGTAGTGCTAGGTCGACTTCATCAGCAGGGGCTCAAAGCAAAGCTTAGTAAATGTTCCTTCTTCCAGAAAGAGGTATGTTATTTAGGTCATGTGATCTCTGGTGAAGGGGTTGCTACAGACCCCAGTAAAGTGGAAGTTGTAGCTAACTGGCCAACCCCTACTAAAGTCTCAGAGCTTCGGTCATTTCTGGGTTTTGCTAGTTATTATCGTCGTTTTGTAAAAGATTTTGCAAAATTAGCAGCCCCCTTGCATAGAGCTGTGGCTCAGTGTGGTGGTGCTAAAGCCGGTAAGAAATCGGAGGTTGGGTTTGCTGTGTATTGGACTGCTGAATGTCAACAGAGTTTTGAAGATCTAAGGGCTAAGCTAACTACCACACCCGTGTTAGCTTATGCAGATTTTACCCAGCCATTTATTTTGGAGGTTGATGCCAGCCATGGCGGCCTGGGAGCTGTGCTCTCCCAACGGCAGGCAGGCAAGGTAAGGCCGATTGCTTATGCTAGTCGGGGGTTGAGGCCCACAGAGAGAAACATGGCCAACTATAGTTCCATGAAGCTGGAGTTTCTGGCCCTTAAGTGGGCCATGGCTGACAAATTCAGGGATTATTTGTTAGGGAACAAATGTATTGTATATACTGATAACAATCCCCTCAGTCATTTGTCCACTGCTAAATTGGCCGCCACTGAGCAGAGGTGGGCTGCGCAGCTGGCCTCTTTTGACTTTGAGATAAAGTATCGGTCAGGTCAGCTTAATGTAAATGCTGATGCACTTTCTCGTCAGCACTTACCCGATCCACCAGATATGAAAGCCATGCTTCCGGGAACAGTTATGCCTCAGGCCTTGCAGGAAGCTTTGGAGTGTGGGACAGTTGAAGCGCGCCAAGCGGTTGTGGCAGTTTTGCCACAACACACTGCAGCCGAACTGTGTGCTTTGCAGCAGACCGATCCTCTCTTGCAGGAGGTGTTGGGGTTTTGGAGGAAAGGCCAATACCCCAGTAGAGAGGAGCGGGCCCAGTTATCTTCTGCCGCATTGGTTCTGCTTCGTCAGTGGGAGCGGTTTGTAGAGAGAGAGGGAGTGCTCTATCGGAAGATATTTAGATCAGATGGTGGTGAGGTCGTTTTTCAGTTGGTGTTACCCAGGGTACTTGTTCAAGAGGTGCTGACCCAAGTTCACGAGGAACATGGTCATCAGGGAGTGGAGCGAACCTTGGCGCTCCTACGACATCGGTGTTACTGGCCTTATATGGCCTCCGAAGTGGCCCAATGGTGTCAGGCTTGTGGAAGGTGCCAAGTAGCAAAAGATGTTCACCCCAGGGCTTATGGTCCTATGGGGCATTTACTGGCGTCACGTCCCAACGAAATCCTAGCCATTGATTATACTACCTTGGAGCCCACCCAGGATGGCCTGGAAAATGTTTTGGTTTTGACAGATGTGTTTAGTAAATACACCGTGGCTGTCCCCACACGAGATCAGCGAGCTGCCACAGTGGCTAAGGTGCTGGTAACTGAATGGTTTTATAAATTTGGTGTCCCTGCTCGGTTGCATTCTGACCAGGGTCGCAATTTTGAGAGCCTGCTCATTCAGCAGCTGTGCAGGTTATATGGCATTGTGAAATCCCGTACCACTCCCTACCATCCAGAGGGGAATGGTCAATGTGAGCGCTTTAACCGGACGTTGCATAACCTGTTAAGGACGCTGCCTGTGTCTCGGAAGAGAGATTGGCATACTTGTTTGCCTCAGGTTCTTTACTGTTATAACACGACCCCTCATCAGTCTACTGGGGCGTCACCTTTCCTTTTGATGTTTGGTCAAGAACCTAGATTGCCTCTAGATTTCTTGTTGGGTAGAGTTGAGAGTCCAGTTGGTGGTTCGGTCCACGAGTGGGTTCAGGAGCATCAAGCTCGTCTGCAGGTAGCCTTTGAGGGGGCTAAAGCACATCTGAGACAAGCTGCAGATCGCCGAAGGCATGCCCAGGACGCTCATGTAAAACCTCTGCCCTTAGAGGAAGGGCAGTTGGTGTTTTTGCGTGACTTTACGGCTAGGGGGCCTCATAAAACCAGGGACCGATGGAGATCCGATAAATATAGAGTGTTGAGGGCACCGAAGGCGGGTGGCTCTGTTTACACCATCGCCCCCGTGGATGACCAGACTAAAACAAGACAGGTGCATCGCACCATGTTGAAACCTGTGGTTGGTGTTGTTCCTCCTGATTCCATTCCTCTCCCTGAATTGCCTCCTGTAGAAGTGGGTTTGTCTGAGGATGATGATCCCATTGATTATGATCTGTTTGTTTGCGAACAGCAACCCCTAATGGTTGCTTCTGCCCTGCCCTCAAGTGAAACACCGCCTGGGGCTGCGTCCCGAGAGCCGGGGGCACCATCCGGACCGGTGGTGCCTACTGGACATTCTGAAGCTGTGCTTGTTCCCACTGCCGGCTGTGCTGACCCAATGGTCCTACGGCGCTCTAAACGTGCCAATGCTGGACAGCATTCTAATGTGCACCATCTCCCAAGATAGGCAAGAAACCTCCTTTCAGGAGGTTCTTCCGCCTCCTTGCTAGCTGTGTCAGCTTGTTTTGGAGCTGAGATCGGTTTTTAATGGATCGTCGGGTCGCCGATACAAGAGGAGGGGGTAGAATGTGGTGATAGAGGAAGGCACCTAATTACACCAATAGTTCTCAGCTGCGAGGAGCCAGTGAGCGTGGTATATAGGTAGCTGCTGCATTCAGTCAGTAAGGTCGTCTTCGTGCTCCTGCTGCGTGGCTGGTGGCCGTGGGTGTTGGCCGTGCAAGGCAACCCATCAATGAGTGAGGTGCGGGCCGGTGTTTATTCCTTCATGGGGTAGGTGTTGTCGCTCTCTCTCTGTACTATAGCTGATATACAATAGCTGATCGGATAGAAACTCTAATAGCCTATATGCCACGGGGGGGCGTGACGTACTTCCGGCAAAATGCAGCACCTACCCGCCACTTCCGGTTCCCATCCACCTCCGTTGTTGCTAGCGTTAGCTCCTAGTAGCAAACCATGACAACGAGCCGAAACGGGAAGCGGCCGCGCGCTACCGGCACTACACGTGAGTACCGTTGTGTCCGCCCACCGGTGGGAACAGCTGTTCCGCGGGGGGGTTTCGGCGAACATTTATCGCGGCTATCCGTAGGGGGAACGTCGCCATGATTTTATATGGTTTTATATGTGTATAGAGTTGTTATTGGTGTGTATGCTGATGTTTTATTAATTGTATTTAGTCACTTATGTTCGTGTCTTTCCCGCTAACCGGAAGTGCGCCGACTGTGTAATGACTGCGGAGGTGCTGGAACGGAAGTCCGTGGCAGATAGGCTATTGGAAGTGTTGTCATAGGTAAAGTGCTGCGGTGCTACACTTCTCCGTTCCCTCATAGACAAGTGTGTGTGTGCGTGTGTACATGGTTGTGAAGATCGGCAGGTAAGGAAACAATTGTTATTGTAAGCTCTATTTTGTGGCAGCTGTATGAAGAATAGTTATTAATTAACTTTCTTAGGTCTTCCCCCCCATCGGGACCGCTGCTGCTCTGTTTCCGGAGACTGCTCTTTTTCCTTCCGGCGTCCACTCTGGTTCCTCGACGACTCCGTTTGAGGAAGCTGTGTGCAAGTGCTTGGACTGTGGTGTCGTACCGTTCCCCTTCCAGTGACACGCAGGGTGTGACGTCAGTGCGGCCATTGCCTTTTCTACGGCATGTCGCGAGTGCCAGAACCAGTGGAAGGGTGATCTGTATTTAATTGTGAAAATCATTCCGTGTTTGTGTGTTGGGTTTAAAGGGTTATCTTGTTTTGTTCATTTAGTTAGTTTTGTTGTGTTGTAGTTAGTAAGCCAATTTTAACTATTTCCTGAGTGACTTATTGTAAATAAACACTGCATTTTAAGGATGGTATATTGACAAATGTTTAGATTAATTATAATAAATCATTGTTATTTTGAACAGTTGTCCCGGATGTTTTACTCGGTGCAAAAGCGAACCTGCGTGGCTTTAAGCGATAAGGTAAATTCTCTGGGGGAAATTCCCAGGGTGGCGTTGTTTTGTATTTACTTTAATTTATTCATGCTTCCAGGGCATGAGTAATGCCACATTTAGAAAATACAGTTAAAAAAACGCACAGAAATGAACAATCCATCAGTAAATACACTAACAACACAAGAAAACTTATAATTATTGAAACTGACTACTGATTTATTAATTTTTAGGTTTTGTTCTAAGGATTACGCACTTCTTAATAGTTATTTATATAGTTATTATTAGCACTTTGAGATTTTCATTAATGAAAGGTGCGTTATAAATTGAATTCATTATTATTATTATTATTATTATTATTATTATTATTTCATTTAAAAAATGTTGAACAAATGAGTGATCTTTACAAATCACAGAAAATTATTCAAATATATATTTGATAAATGACATGGTATAAATGACATGGTATGTTATTTATGAAATACAGTAGCCTAGGCTGTATACTGTACTATGTTGTCTCTTATGTTTTGTTGTACATTTATGTTTTTATTTCAGGTTTAAAAAGTCATAGCAACTTTGTAAATATTGTAAATCATTCTTCTGTGCCAAAATTAAAACTGCCATGCCACTACAAATTTTTGGTTGAAAAATTCTTCATTGTAGATGTGTTCTGGCAGCATGTCTTCCATATGATCACATTTACTAAGAAATATTTGTATTTTAATTTGAAATGGCAGCGCAGATTACCCACCCTTTTTGGAGTCCTTGGAGGGGGTATTGGAGGGTGCGCCTCCTGGGGACTCCCTTGTTCTGCTGGGGGACTTCAACGCTCACGTGGGCAATGACAGTGAGACCTGGAGGGGTGTGGTTGGGAGGAACGGCCCCCCTGATCTGAACCCGAGTGGTGTTCTGTTGTTGGACTTCTGTGCTCGTCATGGATTGTCCATAACGAACACCATGTTCAGGCATAAGGGTGTCCATATGTGCTCTTGGCACCAGGACACCCTAGGTCGTAGTTCAATGATCGACTTTGTTGTCGTCTCATCTGATCTGCGGCCGCATGTCCTGGACACTCGGGTGAAGAGAGGGGCGGAGCTGTCCACTGACCACTACCTGGTGGTGAGTTGGCTCCGATGGTGGGGGAGGATGCCGGTCAGACCTGGCAGACCCAAACGTATTGTGAGGGTCTGCTGGGAACGTCTGGCAGAGTCTCCCGTAAGACGGAGCTTTAACTCCCACCTCCGGGAGAGCTTTGAACACGTTCCGAGGGAGGCGGGGGACATTGAGCCCGAGTGGACCATGTTTCGCGCCTCTATTGTCGAGGCAGCTTATCGGAGTTGTGGCCGCAAGGTTGTTGGTGCCTGTCGTGGTGGCAACCCTCGAACCCGGTGGTGGACACCGGCGGTGAGGGATGCTGTCAAGCTGAAGAAGGAGTCCTATTGGGCCTTTTTGGCCTGTGGGACCCCGGAAGCAGCAGATAGGTACCGGCAGTCCAAGCGGCATGCGGCTCGGGTGGTTGCTGAGGCAAAAACTCGGGCGTGGGAGGAGTTCGGAGAGGCCATGGAGAATGACTTCCGTACGGCTTCGAGGCGATTCTGGTCCACCATCCGGCGTCTCAGGGGGGGAAAGCGGTACGCGACCAACACCATTTATGGTGGGGATGGCGTGCTGTTGACCTCAACTCGGGATGTTGTGAGTCGGTGGGCGGAATACTTCGAAGACCTCCTCAATCCTACTGGCACGTCTTCCACTGAGGAAGCGGAGCCTGGGGACTTTGGATCGGGCTCTCCAATCTCTGGTGCGGAGGTCGCCGAGGTGGTTAAAAAGCTCCGCGGTGGCAAGGCTCCGGGGGTGGATGAGATTCGTCCTGAGTTCCTTAGGGCTCTGGATGTTGTGGGGTTGTGTTGGCTTACGCGACTCTGCAATATCGCGTGGACATCGGGGGCAGTTCCCTTGGATTGGCAGACTGGGGTGGTGGTTCCCCTATTCAAAAAGGGGGACCGTAGGGTGTGTTCCAACTATAGAGGGATCACACTCTTAAGCCTCCCTGGTAAGGTCTATTCAGGGGTTCTGGAGAGGAGGGTCCGTCGGATAGTCGAACCTCGGATTCAGGAGGAGCAGTGTGGTTTTCGTCCTGGTCGTGGAACACTAGACCAGCTCTACACCCTCAACAGGGTCCTGGAGGGTGCGTGGGAGTTTGCCCAACCAGTTTACATGTGCTTTGTAGACTTGGAAAAGGCATTCGACCGCGTCCCTCGGGGGGTTCTGTGGCGGGTACTCCGGGAGTATGGGGTACCAGGCCCATTGATATGGGCTGTTAGGTCCCTGTACGACCGGTGTCAGAGCTTGGTCCGCATTGCCGGCAGTAAGTCAGGCTCGTTTCCGGTGAGAGTTGGACTCCGCCAAGGTTGCCCTTTGTCACCGATTCTGTTCATAACTTTTATGGACAGAATTTCTAGGCGCAGCCAAGGTGTTGAGAGGATCCGTTTTGGTGGCCTTAGAATCGCTTCTCTGTTTTTTGCAGATGATGTGGTCCTATTGGCTTCATCAGCTCGTGATCTACAGCTTTCACTGGAGCGGTTTGCAGCTGAATGCGATGCGGCCGGGATGAGGATCAGTTCCTCCAAATCCGAGGCCATGGTCTTGAGCCGGAAAAGGGTAGCGTGCCCTCTCCGGGTCGGGGAGGAGGTCCTGCCCCAAGTGGAGGAGTTTAAGTATCTCGGGATCTTGTTCACGAATGAGGGAAAACTGGAGCGTGAGATCGATAGGCGGATAGGTGCAGCGTCCGCAGTGAAGCGGGCGCTGTACCGGTCTGTCGTGGTGAAGAGAGAGCTGAGTCAAAAGGCAAAGCTCTCAATTTACCGATCGATCTACGTTCCCACCCTCATCTATGGTCATGAGCTTTGGGTTATGACCGAAAGAACAAGATCTCGGATACAAGCGGCTGAAATGAGTTTTCTCCGCAGGGTGGCTGGACTCTCCCTTAGAGATAGGGTGAGAAGCTCAGTCATCCGGGAGGGACTCGGAGTAGAGCCGCTGCTTCTCCACATCGAGAGGAGCCAGTTGAGGTGGCTCGGGCATCTGGTTAGGATGCCTCCTGGACGCCTCCCTGGTGAGGTGTTCCGGGCATGTCCCACCGGGAGGAGACCCAGAGGAAGACCCAGGATACGCTGGAGGGACTATGTTTCTCGGCTGGCCTGGGAACGCCTTGGGATTCCCCCAGAGGAGCTGCTCCAAGTGGCTGGGGAGAGGGAAGTCTGGGCCTCCCTACTTAGGCTGCTACCCCCGCGACCCGACCCCGGATAAGCGGAAGAAAATGGATGGATGGATGGATGGATAATTTGAAATGGAGGACAACCAGAAAAGGTGATGCTCTGCATTACATACTTGCTGTTCACTGATAGTTTACTGAATATATTCACGTAAGCATTGAATACTCAAACACACCAGCTTTTTCGTTATAGTAAATTTATATCTGCTCCACGAGTGAAAGAAAACAGTTTGACAATAAACAGTAGGGTACTAAAGGAAATGTTGTAATTAATTGAATATTAGATTCAGTATTGTATCTTTTCTGATCATTTCAGCCTTTAAGGTTAAAACAGAGAGAGTTGGTGTGTCTTATCATGTGTTCTTTCTTTAGCCTAAACAAAATGATTTACGTTCTGTTCTGACGTCTGCTGTAAAATGGTAAATGGACTGAACTTATCAAGTCCCTCCGGACCACAAAGCACTTTGCACTTACAGACATTCACCCATTCACACTCACATTCACACACTACACATAAAGGGTAACACCTCCACGGGTGTAACCAGGAAGAGATGTACATTCATTATTATAGTAGAAAGAAGTTGTCAGTGTTTGGCAGAGTCTCTGCTCAGAGCAGAGCAGCTTTGATTCAGCCCGAGATCTTACTGAGGCCTGTGCTGCTGAGTGCTGGATGAACCTGATTGGAGTCAGAAGATTGAAAATAAAGTTCAAAAGAAGAAATCCAGCTGATTCCAGTTTATTCGGACATACCATTTTGAACAACGCATTTTTCCTACAGTACACTGGAGGTTAAAATGAATGACGGCTCAGATAAATATTCAGGTTGCATAATACACAATTGAAATACAATACATTTACAAAGGAAAATCATGTCACAAAAATGTTATGACTTTTGTTTTTTAGATGATTCAAAGAAAGATTAACCAGTTATGTCAGCATTTTCTGCAGAACAAGGACATATTAATGGAAGTTATAGGCCTATACCTTGACTCTGAGAAAGCTTTTTCAGTGTTCAGTTCAGGAGGAATCATGACCAGTGGGGTTGAGAGGTCATGATAAAACAACTCATCTTCATCAATGAAATAAAAAGCAATGGTTGTCGATATAAAACTGAGTTTCAGTGATGTTCTGACCTTGTGTTACCACATTCAGCTGTCTGTACAGTTCATTATTGATGAACTATTCATTGACCTCTGGAGAGCTTTCTCAGCATGGACAGTCTCTGGCGAAGAAATGACAAGCCCACCATTTCAGCAGATGGTCCATTTATCTGTCTACATTGTCGAATAAAATTCTGGACCTCTAGACTATATGTCATTGGTTTTAATAGGAATTATTAAAGATTGCATGGGTGTTTAGATATGATCAATTTTGATCCAATGAATGGTAACCTGCCATCATATTCAAATGGTAGAGTTTATTTAAAAACTGTTTCTGGCATAGCTAATTTTCCTCATAAGATCTGTACTGAAACGACATGAGAGGTGAATATCGACTGCTGATATCAGAATTTGGTAAAAGGGTTCTGTAATAGCCTACTGGAAACTTATTTATAAAAAATTTCACCACATTCAAACCTGCCTGAGAACAACAGATCCTGATTTAAAAAATTTATTTTATAAACAGGTTGTAGAATGGTTCTACACTTTATGGTAGTGAAGAAATGTCTTGGGGTAGTTTACTATTGACTTTTAAAGACACTATACATTGCGTAGTCTTTTATTAGGTAAATAGTAATATGGTTTTTAGTGTGGTTATTTCTGATTGAATTGATGATTTCATGTAGGTAGATACATACCTGAACACATACAACACACAACTAATTGTTGATCGACATAAGAGGAGAGTACAACATGTGCTACAACTTAATAAAAGTAAAGGCAATTCCTCCTGCTATTACAGTATTCTACAAATTAAATGCATGATAACATTCAGCACTTAATCAAAAATAAAATCATTGATCATTAATGGCTGTGACTACACTAAAACTTTAATGACCAATTCATAACTCTGACCTTCAACACTGAGAAGAAAACAATCAGTTGGATAAAAAAGATACCTATTA
This sequence comes from Garcialebias charrua, assembly GCA_038048925.1. NCBI lineage: Eukaryota > Metazoa > Chordata > Actinopteri > Cyprinodontiformes > Rivulidae > Garcialebias > Garcialebias charrua. The sequence goes on from JBBPBX010004613.1 coordinate 61,660, forward strand.
AAAATAAGACCTTCTTTTTGACTCTTACAAAAGAGTGGAATTTCAAACTTGAATGAAGTTTACCCTTGTTATGACATTTGCAAAAGAAATTTAAGATTGATACAGGCTACTTTGTGTTTTGTGATCCAAACACAAGACTGCACAACTCTTCTTTCTTTGTAGGCTTAATAATAGACGTTTCTTGAAAAGAGATCCAACATAGTACAATATACAGCCTAGGCTACTGTATTTCATAAATAACATACCATGTCATTTATACCATGTCATTTATCAAATATATATTTGAATAATTTTCTGTCCATATGCCGATTTGTAAAGATCACTCATTTGTTCAACATTTTTAAAAATGAAAAAACTATTAAGAAGTGCTTAATCCATAGAACAAAGCCTAAAAATTAATAAATCAGTAGTCAGTTTCAATAATTATAAGTTTTCTTGTGTTGTTAGTGTATTTACTGATGGATTGTTCATTTCTGTGCGTTTTTTTAACAGTTTGATACCGCGGCTGGTATAGGAAATGGCGCCCCCTTTATTTCCGGAGTGCAATGGCGCTACTTCCATATGAATGTAGCAGTAGAGAAAGATGGTAAAAGGTCTATCAGACCTTTTACCAGTTGACGTCATCACGCAAAGCTCGCCTGAAATGAGCGTTCTGATTGGACGGCAAAAAGCCCTAACCGGATGCAGGGGCTCGGGAAGGGGCAGAGGAGCTTCGTAATGATAGAGAGTTGTAATTTAGAAGCTTGTTTTCTTAAAATATTGAACAACCACTGGTCAAAATGCCTGAACATTGTGCCGCGGATACTAGAGGAGGTGACTGTGTTCGCTGATGGAAAATTCATTCATTCATTCAACCTTTATTTAGTCAGGTAAATCTTTTGAACCTCATGGGCTCATTTACGAAAGCGACCTGCTAAAACTAAAGAACAATGAACAGCAGTGGTAGAATTTCCTTAAACAATAAACAAACAAACAATAAACAATAGAAAACAAAAGAGAGAAAAAAACAAAAGAAAGTTTTTTTTTTTTTTAACAAAGTATCAAAAAACTAGCAAAACATTATAAGGTAGACGTATAAAATCAAAGACAGGAACAAATCTGCATTGGTTTTTGCCAGGATTCCAACAGATTCTGAAAACCATTTAGAGAAGTCAAGGTCGAGAGCTTCAGATCTTTTTGTAAGATATTCCATGAAGCAGGAGCAGAGTAGGAGAAGGCCCTTTTTCCAAGTTCAGTCCTCACTGACGGAACACTGCAGGTAATCATGTCCTGAGAGCGCACACTGTAGCTGCACTCACGCAAAGACATGTAGGAGGAGATGTATGAGGGCAGCAGACCAAGAAGTGATTTAAAGATGAAAATGTACCAGTGGAAGAGTCTGCGTGAGGTTAATGATGTCCAGTTAACCAGTGAATACAGGGTGCAGTGGTGGGTACGATAATCACAACCAGTTATGAATCTTAGTGCACCATGATAGACAACATCCAACATCTGCAGGATGCACCATGATAGACAACATCCAACATCCGCAGGGTGCTTGTAGGAGCATTCATGTAGAGAATGTCACCGTAATCAATGGAGGGAAGGAAAGTCACAGACACAAGGCGTTTCCTGACATTCAGTGATAGACATGATCTGTTTCTGAAAAAGAAACCCAGTTTAACTTTCAGTTTCTTCACTAGGTTTTCCACGTGGAGTTTAAAAGAGAGATGTGAATCAATCAGGATACCCAGATATTTATAGGAATCAACAAACTCAATAGGGACACCATTTGAAGATAAAATCAGAGGAGGATCTGCTGGAACCGCCTTCCTATTTGAAAAAAACATCCCTTTTGTTTTATCAGCATTTAGGACAAGTTTGAGACGGAACAAATCTGACTGGATGATGTCAAAAGCAGATTGCAGTAACAGGAAAGCCTTAGCAACTGTTTTAGCTCGGCAGTAAACAACTGTATCATCAGCATAGAAATGTAAGGATGCATCAGGGATGCAGTGACCTACATTAGCTATGTAGATTGTAAAGAGAGTGGGTCCTAAAACTGAGCCTTGTGGTACACCATTTTTAACTGTTAAATAGCTGGAAGAAGTACCGTTATGTTGAACACATTGCCTCCGATTGGAAAGATAGTTAGAAAACCAACCGATGGTGTGATCAGAGAAACCGATTTCTGAGAGCTTATGACACAGGATGTTATGATCCACAGTGTCAAAAGCTTTAGACAGGTCTAAGAAAAGTGCAGCACAATAGTCCTTAGCATCCAATGCTTCAACAACATCATTCAGAACCTTCAGAGAAGCAGTTGTTGTGCTGTGTTTTTTCCTGAAACCAGATTGATGAAGAGGTAAGATGTTAAATGAGTCCAGATAATTTTTGATCTGAGAGTTTATCAGTTTTTCTAGAACCTTGGCTAAGATGCAGAGTTTAGAGATCGGTCGATAATTGTTCAGTGAGGTGGGGTCACCTCCCTTCAGCAAAGGAAGAACAAAGGCTGTTTTCCAAGCATCCGGAATGGTGTTTTGGCTTATGGACAGATTAAAGATGTGGGTCACAGGGACTGTGATGATATGAGCAGCCAGCCTTAAGAAGTAAGGTGGAAGTTCATCTGGACCTGCAGATTTTTTTGGATCAAGATCATTTAACAGTTTATTTACCTCACTGACTGAGAACGGAGAAAAAGAGAAGGTGTGATTAACAGATGGTTGACTTGTAGGAGGGATTTGATTTGTAGAAGTTTGATTATTAGATAAAGTGGCTGATTTTCCGTTTGTAACTGTGTCAAATAATGAACTAGAAGCAACAAAATGTTTATTGAAACAGTTCAGGATCTCGTGCTTATTTGACACAGGAACAGAGTCAACAAGAAATTGTGATGGGAGGTCAGATGATTGGGGGGTGCCTGAGAGAGATTTAATGGTTTTCCAGAATTTTTTAGGATCGTTTAGATTTTTGGAGGTCTGAGATAAGAAGTAGTTACGTTTTGCGGCTTTGATGGCAGTTGTGCATTTATTCCTTAGCTGCCGAAATTTCAACCAATCAGTGTCTGAGTGTGATTTTCTTGCTGCGGCCCAAAGATGATCTCTCCAGTGTAGGAGATCAGCTAGTTCAGGAGTAAACCAGGGGCTGTCACGGCCCTTTATCCTGAACTGCCGGAAAGGTGCGTGTTTGTTTACAAAGAGAATGAAACTATTATGAAAATAGTTCCAAGCGGTGTTCACGTCATTGATTTGTAGGATATGTTGCCAATCAAAGTGGGATAGATCCCAAAGGAATGACTGTTCACAGAAACGTTTCAAATCCCTTTTTTGAATTATTCTGGGCTTAGCAGGTGGAAGTTTAGTAGATCTAAGAGCTGCTATTACGGAATGATCACTCAAAACGTTAGCAAATACACCTATACCAGGAAATTTGTGAAAAATGGGGAACTCCTTCAGGCTTTTAGTGAATGTCCATCAGGGTGAGTAGTTGTGTGTCGTTGTCAACAACCTGTATTATCCAAGCGTCAGAAATAAATGTTTTAAATTTCTCACACCAATACTTCTGATATTTAGACTGGTTTGGTTATTGTTACAGGTTTAACATCTTCTGTTAGCTGCTTTAACTAGTGCCATGTCTTCATAAGAGCTGTCAGCACAGCATGTAAACAAAAACATGACGTTTGAGTCACACAAATGTTTGTAGCGTCCTTATTTCTTATTTGATTCCTTTAAACTATGTCTTAAATACAACCTGAGACAATTGGTGATGTTGTGATGTGAAAAATAATAACTATCCCAAGAGATACATTTATTAGCTTTCCTGGGAAAATTTAAATATCTTTGAGAACGTATTTACTTTTGACACACTGTTTATACAGCTTACACTTTATTAGACGTAAAATGTGTGAAAATCCTATATGCATGTGAATTCCATAATGACACACACAATATGGTTATATATTGTGTTTGCAGACAAGGAGGTGGCTGCAACCATGCTGGAAACACATTCTAAACCAACCTGCACCCAGTTGTACATGGAAGGAACCAGCCCAAAAACGAACTGCACCTGCTACTTGGATGAGCTGCAAGTTTTAAAGTGAGTTTAATCAGTGTTCCTGAAGAAATTTCATATCACGCTTATAACACAAATACCCAGAAAGGTGACTTTCAGTCAAACTTCACCAACAACTGGAATAATACAATATCACTTATTTTGTCTTATTCCAGTCAAAAAACTATTCAACATTTTACAATTGTAGTTTATTTTATTGTGTTAACTATTGTTGTTTTTTAGTGGCACTAGATAATAAATAAATGCAATCACATATGCACGGTTTTAAATGTTTTCTACAATTGTAAGATCTGGAATAGTTCTTGGACATTTTTTAAAAAACACTTCTACAAACAGATTTGCTAATATGTGTTAGATATAAACCACATTTTTCATGTTGGTGTCATTATAGGCATGACATCGGCATCCAGAAGTTTTCCAGGAGAACGCTGAACAGCCTGCATTTTGAACCCACGACATCCTGATGAGCCCATCACTGCTGGCTGGTCTTCACAAGGACATTTTGAGCGTGGAGCCATTGTTGCCTTTTGCAGGTTGTAGTAGTAAACTTTAAAAACCACTAACACTTATCTGTATGTTTCTTTAATTCCTTTATTTTGTCTAGAATTTAAAACTTCATGTTTTTTTCTTTTGAGATATGCTCAAAGCCCCTGGATGTGGTTTCTCGATCCAGACCCTCCGGCAGATGAAGTAGCTGACGACCGCGGGCCCTGTCCAGTCTCCACGCATCAGAGAGACCTGCCAGAAGTTCAAAACATCTTTAAATGTCTCACAAGCACACACATTATTTATATAAGTCACAAACAGAAACAACACATACCAGAAGATGTGTTTGTGTTTGTCATTTCACTTGTCAAGGACAGCAGCCTAGGACAGACAGTAACCTGCTAATATTTTATTTTTAATGATGCCTTCTCTGACAACTTGGAGACTTTAGACAGTGTAATTTTTTTTTTTTAATGTGACTAAAACAGCATTTGTATATTAACAGATTAAAAAATTTAACTAAACAAAAGTTCCACTTCACTAAAAGTCAAATTAGAGCACAGTTTCTTTATTTTTAAAGGTTGGTGTGTTCATTTCTAAATTTAATGTACTACAATCAATGTCTGTTTTGGGATGTGTACACTATTTCAGTAATCAATTACTGTAATAAACCACCTCTGACTTGACATCAAACCCTTTGTCAGCAAGGAGTTGTTGGCCAGTTGCTGCTGTAAAACAAAGTATTAATTCATATTTGACAATAAACAAAACAGTCTTGTGTATAGTTAAACTGTATGCTTATACACATTGATGACAGGATTGCTTTTTTTCTGTGACAGCATTTCACCGATGCTTACAGAAACAGTGAAATGGCAGAAATGTTTTCGAAGATGCAGTGCTGTTAGACCTCAAATAATGTTAATAAAACATGTTTGTCTTGTGGAAACTATACTGTATATTTTTTCAACGCAGAAAGACTTCAAATGATAACAGCTAACAGTGCAGTGGTCTGTTCATTTTTACAGGGCTGAATGTTTGACATTTTACTCACCTGTTCTTCAGTGGGGTTGAAGGAAGAATCTCTTTGCATGTCGCAGGTTGAAACTTCAACACAGGCAGTGGACAGGTACAGCCAGGTCTCGTAGAACTAGCTAGCTGCTGCTAGCTTAGCAGCTGTCCAGTAGCATGTTGTTCAGCTGCGGGAGGTTGTTCTCTGTTTTGTCTGTTTCCCATATCCAAGATGTAATGTTGGAACGTAATCCACGGAGCTTGGATCATTAATGTCCATGCCAGATAATAAATGCTGATTACACACGTTGCTGCTTTGTGTCGGGGTGAAGTCCTGCCGGCGAAGCGCTCATCTTCCTCCACATCTTCCTTCTTTTAGTCGCTTTACTCGACTTTCCTAGAGGGACGTTGTAAAACGAACAAGTCTCACCTTCTTCTTTTACTCGTTGAAGTTGCCTGGAACAATTATAAACACAATAAAAGTCTTATTTCTCCACCGCGACCGTTGCCAGTAATGACAACACTCCAGTTGCGTGCATTAGCTTCCGGTTGAGTCTCGAAAAATGCGAGTGCGCATGCGCGATGACGTCAACTGGTAAAAGGTCTATTGAGAGCTTTGCCTTTTGACTCAGCTCTCTCTTCACCACGACAGACCGGTACAGCGCCCGCTTCACTGCGGACGCTGCACCTATCCGCCTATCGATCTCACGCTCCAGTTTTCCCTCATTCGTGAACAAGACCCCGAGATACTTAAACTCCTCCACTTGGGGCAGGACCTCCTCCCCGACCTGGAGAAGGCATGCTACCCTTTTCCGGCTCAAGACCATGGCCTCGGATTTGGAGGAACTGATCCTCATCCCGGCCGCATCACATTCAGCTGCAAACCGCTCCAGCGAAAGCTGTAGATCACGAACTGATGAAGCCAATAGGACCACATCATCTGCAAAAAACAGAGAAGAGATTCTAAGGCCACCAAAACGGATCCTCTCAACACCTTGGCTGCGCCTAGAAATTCTGTCCATAAAAGTTATGAACAGAATCGGTGACAAAGGGCAACCTTGGCGGAGTCCAACTCTCACTGGAAACGAGCCTGACTTACTGCCGGCAATGCGGACCAAGCTCTGACACCGGTCGTACAGGGACCTAACAGCCCATATCAAAGGGCCTGGTACCCCATACTCCCGGAGTACCCCCCACAGAACCCCCCGAGGGACGCGGTCGAATGCCTTTTCCAAGTCCACAAAGCACATGTAAACTGGTTGGGCAAACTCCCACGCACCCTCCAGGACCCTGTTGAGGGTGTAGAGCTGGTCTAGTGTTCCACGACCAGGACGAAAACCACACTGCTCCTCCTGAATCCGAGGTTCGACTATCCGACGGACCCTCCTCTCCAGAACCCCTGAATAGACCTTACCAGGGAGGCTTAAGAGTGTGATCCCCCTATAGTTGGAACACACCCTACGGTCCCCCTTTTTGAATAGGGGAACCACCACCCCAGTCTGCCAATCCAAGGGAACTGCCCCCGATGTCCACGCGATATTGCAGAGTCGCGTAAGCCAACACAACCCCACAACATCCAGAGCCCTAAGGAACTCAGGACGAATCTCATCCACCCCCGGAGCCCTTTTTTTAACTTGTTTTAAAAAAATCTGTACGCCTCTCTTATGATCGTCTATTGTTGTCACTGTTGTCCACTGTTGTCATCATTCTTTGTTGAAAACAGGTATCTCTTGTAAATGAGTACTCGAGGCTCAATGGGATTGACCTGCCTAAATAAAGGTTGAATTTAATTGAAGCACATTTGGCAGCAATTACAGGCTCAAGTCCTTTTTCAGTTTGATGCAACAAGTTTAGTAAATTTGGACTCCTTTGTAGAATAGTTTCTGCCATTTTTGAATCCCCTAAATCTCAGACTGGATAGTTATAGCCTGTTAGTGGACAGCTATTTTTACATCTCTTTAAAAAATATTCTATAAGCTTAAAGTCAGGACTCTGGTTGGACCATTCTAGGACAGAGTGGTCCCTGCCTGGGTCACTCCTGCATGGTCTTACTGTGCGCTTTGAGCAGTTGTCATGTTGGAAGGAAAACTTTTGTTCCAGTCTAAGGTCCTGAGTTCTGTAGATCAAGTTTATTTGGGACATCTCTGTACATCATTCTGTCCCTCAACCCTGAGCAGTTTCCAGTCCCTGCTGTCATGGCATGATGTTGCCACCATGCTTCACTGTTCACAGGATGTTAGGTGATCAGCAGTGTCTGGTTTCTTACATAAAAATTAGATGAAACCATATATTGCAATCCTTGTTTCTTCAGACCAGACTGATGGTTTGCACCAGGGAGAGTCTTCATAGACCCCCTTTTCCACTTGCCGGTTTGGGTCGGTTATTGCGCAATATATGCGTGCCAGAAGCGAGCTGGACGCATTTTCCACCTCACATATGAGCCGCGCCGCACCGCGATTCCAGACTGATTTCAGTGTAGGGTTCAGGCGAGCTGTAAGCGCGCCGTCCTTGACGTCATAAATACTGTCGGTCACTGATTGGTCGGGGGGAGGAGGCTGTTTGGAGGGGAAAGGGGCATTGTGGGTCTTTTCAGAACAACAACAGATCCTCCATCTGAGCTTGTCCTCGCCTGCACCAAACCGAAGCATAGCTGATCGTATTGTTGGAGCTTGAACATAATAGATATCATGGCAAAACAAAATAGTTAAGGGAACACTACCTCCACCACGTGTGAGACGAGTAGGATCCTACACCCCGCCCACCGAAGAGCTACAGAAGTGAATGAAGACAGAGCTACCTGTGAGCCGATCCGAACTGAACCAGACTGGACCAGACTGATCCGCTCTGCGCCAAGCGAGTGGAAAAGGGGCATAACATAAAGCCCAGATTGGCAGAGGCCTACAGGCAGTGGTGGAGAAAGTACTCAAACACTGTACTTAAGTAAAAGTACAAATAAACAGACAAAAATGTACTCTAGTAAAAGTAGAAGTACCATATTAATATTTTTACTTAAGTAAAAGTAAATAAGTACTTGCTTTTAAAAATACTTAAAGTATTAAAGTAAAAGTACTTGCTGAATGTATTAACTAATGCAATGGTCTACAATACCATTAAGTGTGCGTACTGTATGCATATTTTCTGTAATACATTAATAGTGTTGAGCCATTTTAATGAACAATGCTGCAGATAATGCATGTTTTTATTGTGTTTACTCTGTGACACAGTTCACACTTGGACTTTTGATTCTGTGTGTCAGAATTTCAGTGATGAGTTAAATACCATTAAGCAAAATAAGAAAGAGGAATGATTATACCTTTGAAAGTTTTTATTTAACACAAAATAAAACCAATGTGTCATTTTAACTGCAGTAAACACATTTAAGTAAAAGTTGTCTGTTTGAAAAAAGGAGCATTAGACACAACTAACAAAGGAATAGATCACTTCAACTCGTTTGTCATCAACTCTAGTTAAAATATTGTCTAGTCAATCTTGTAATGGATCAACAATGAACAATACTTTAACTTCCTGACAACATTTTCAAAACTTGGACCTGAGTGTCGAGACATTTGGAGAAATCTCTTGTCTCCTAACATCCCATGAACTGACACATTTTAATATTGCAGCAAGAATTTCTTGTTCAAGTTCAGAAGAAGTTGGTTTTCAAAGTTTTTGAGTCCATGTCTGGCTCTTTAGGGAGAGAGAATCTGTCCTGCTGTACTGAACAGTCTTTCAATAGTCTTTCAATAATATTTCAATAGTCTTTCAATAATATTTCAATAAAGCCATGGGTGTTGTGTATCTTCTGGATGAATCTTTGTGGTGGAATCCATTTTGTGTGTGTTAGTGGTGCTGTGGGTGCTCCCAGCTAAATGACTTATACACAAGAATATACATCATTGGTCCAGCTCTTCTTGAAGGCAGGTCTAATGTTACCTGTCCACTTTGCAGTGATTCAGTGGACCAACTCCCCTCTCAACATCAGTTACTTTCAAACTAACGACAAATCAAAAAGTTGCAACGTGAATGTAACTTGTAACTCAACACATTATAGAAATGTAGTGTAGTAGAAAGTACAGATACTTCATGTAAAATGTAGTGCAGTAAAAGTAAAAGTACCCACATTTAATTCTACTTAAGTAAAGTACAGATACATGAAAAATATACTTAAGTACAGTAACAAAGTATTTGTACTTAGTTACATCCCACCACTGCCTACAGGTTTGTTCTTCTGGAACTTGTCTCATCTCCACACCAGCTTTCTGAAGCTCAGTCAGACTGATTGGATTCTTGGTGGCCTCTCTTACAAAATCTCTTCTCCCTCAATTGTTCAGTGTGGTTGTGACCAACTCACGTAAACATGGTCTATACAGAGCCATATATAGAGAGAGTTGTGTCACTCCCATAGACTCCCATTGTAAGAATGGAATGCGGAAGTCACGTGGGTCATGGTGGGGGCGATTTGTTACAAACTGTTCCAAACAGCAGCACTGCTAGCATCAAACGTAGTTAATTCTTGATGTTTCAGACGTGTTTTCTCCGGTAAGTTGATGAAAACACAATTTTCTTTTGCCCTTGTGAAGCGTTAGCTGACTGTTCTGTACCATTTTATCAACATTAATACTTCATGTCGCCAGTTTTTCTTCATTAAACATGTTAAATTGCTAGTACAGTAGTGTTTTAACTGCAGCTAGCTCTGCAATCATGACTGGTTTAAACTGATCTATTTCTGTCTAATTCAGCGTTTTAAAATATTCAGTACAGCTTCAATTTTGAAAGTTTATTTTTTTATGGGAATTCCACTGAACTCTCAAAATATAACCTTTTTTTCCTGAGAGATTGACATGGTTAATTTAAAGTTATAGATCCTTTGTCAAAGACTGCAGCATAAATTGTGACATTATCTTGAAAGAAACATGTGATCGTGGAGATGAGTATTTTTTATGTTTTCCAGGTAAACTACAGGAGAATGACTTGAATGTTGCAAAGTATCACAAAGGTACAATATCTAATTTTCTGTCTTAAACAATACTGTAATATCTTAATCAACATGTTTGAATAAAATTACTTTAACACCATAACCTTCACAAAGTTGGTATTTACTGCAGGACTGTTAATTTACATTATAGTTTTATATTATTGGTTATGGGTCAAGTTGAGATGAGACGGCATCAATAAATTGTAGAACAGTAACACTTTTTTTAATGATTAAACTATCAGATTGTAGTGATACAACCTTGACCGTTGAAACACTTCTCTGATCGCTCTCAGTAATAAACTTTTTGGGAGTTAACTTCGGAAGGGACAGTAACACTTTTATTACTTTAATTTGAATCAAAACATAAATAAGTCACCCAGAGATTTCCTTTAATTTTGTTAATTCAAATGTCATCAAATGAATAACCTTGTTACTTGTATAAGCATTATTGAATCCAATGTTTGATAGTCAAAGACTGTTTAATTCAAACTGTTTAATTCTTGCTGAATAGCAAATGTTATTTCAAAATGTTATTCATGAAGGATTTCTCCTCTCAAAACTTGCAAGTGAAGATAAAGTGACACTTTATCTCATTCAGTTAGCTTGAATCCAGGACATCACCACACTCAAGAGACTTTTGTTTTTGTCCTATTTAATAATCAAGATGAATAATATCTGTTTTTGCTATTATCTTCAGTGAGGTTGCAAATATAATGCTGTAATGACATGGTTAACCAAACCAACAGGTTAACGGTGTTGTGTGTAAAGTGTTAAGACAGTTTTATCATCAAAGCTGGCTCTAACATATTCTGAACTAATCTTTTGACCTAATTTCAATCTCCTGACATCATCTGATATCACTCTCATCCTCTTCTGATGCCATTTGGCCAATCAGGAAGAGCCACGTTTTCTAGGTCAAGTTAGCCTTAAAAGAGCTCTGACTTCCTGTTTTCCTTCAGTCTGCGGATGGAACTAGGATGTGAGTTCTTCATCTAAGAACTGTTTGACGTCTGTCTAAACGACAATGACACGTCATCAGTTGGGACCTCATAGCACTGCTGGCTATGAGTCCGTTTTGAGCTCTAAGCTCTATTTTATTGAAATTCCTTCAAGGAATTTTTCGTCTTGAAACATCAACCAGACGACTGTTACTTCAGTGGGTCAAAGGCGGACGTGAGAAGCTACAATCTAAACAGACTGACCTCCTCGGACTTCAAGGACCGACCCGTTCTTGGCAGACCGGCAAAGGTAACGAGTCGCTGATTGTTTACACACCGGACATATGTTTAGCTGGAGATGCCTGGGGAACGTGTCATGTTTCTGGTTATAAACAATAGTTCACCCCCTCTTTTACTCCATCTTCCTCCTAAAACTTTTCTTTATCTCCTAAGCCAGTAAACTTTAAAGGGGACCACACATGCAAAATTCACTTTTTAATGTTTTTTTACTAAACTTTGGGTATTTACTTCATAAAAAAACAGTCCTTGTGCCAAAAAAATGCACCCAGTGGTTTATTTACTCTAAGTAGATTTATTTTACTGTGATGAAAACGGTTCGTTTTTGAAATAAAATGGAAGTCAATCGCGCCTGTGACGTCACAGGCGCGAGGACAACCCACCTCAAACCTGAGTCCAGCCCCTCACCTGGTTAGGCTCAACCCACTTCTGTATTAAACACATGACTGTTGTTTTTCATGATTTCATCTCATCTTTTGTTTATATGTTATTAATTTCATGTGTACAGCACTTTGTTGCAGCTGTGGTTTTTTAAATGGCTTTATAAATAAAGTATAATTGTTATTTTTATGTTTTTTAGTTCAATTTTTAGTGTATTTGCGATCTCTCCCAACGCGCCGCCGGCAAAAATTAAACGAGCATACCCCCGGCGTAGAGACCGGTTGCGACGGGACCCTCTTCTGGCGCCATGGAGCGGAGCTTCAACTGTACAGCCTTGCTGCAGCCTCGCAGCAGCCTCGCAGCAGTGAGGACCTTCCCCTTACGGATTAATTTACGGGAGACACTTGGTGAACTTTGTGTTGTCTTGACTGGAACAGCGATAACGCCCAAAGTCTCCGAGCGGAGCTGGCGAAAACCGGAAGAGGAACAAGCTAACATTAGCTTCGGATTCGGGTGGTCTAATGCTAAAAGGAGCAGCAAACTGCGGCGCGCTCAGACGGGTTTCGGTAAGTTATCTTAAGCTAGCACTAACAGTAAGTCAAATGAGTAATAAAAAAAGAGCTAATTTTAAAACAACAACACATTACAGATACTGGCTGTTACGAGGGCGTAAACAGATCTTTGAAGGGCGTGGACTTCAGAACTTCTATCAGAAACCGGTCGTTCAAAACGAAAGTTAAAACTGGCAGAATTAAAAAGGGTATAATTGATTATCTAAGAATTATTTTGTGCATTAAATTGAAGGAATAGGGTCTAGATAGCACACAGAAATAACATAAAAATTTAAAAAATGCATCTGAGGTCCCCTTTAAGTTTGTGCCAACAGAAAGGTTAATATAAGATCTTTTACTTGTCTGTTGTATCTAAATTCTGAATCTGTGAACAGTTAGTTATAGGAAAAACCTGATCACTCAATCATGTAAATATGTTGTGATGTGATTTATGATTCTGTTAAATAAATGGTTCAGTCCTGTTGCCAACATAAGTTAACATTTCAAGTCTTTACATATCACCACCTAGTCACAGATTTATTGAATATTGAACTGAAAAAGAGAGAACTCGTTTAATTGATGATAAGTTTGTGTCAGATAAAATCTACTCAATCTATCATCTGGAATATTGAACAGTCAGCAAAACTGACCGGTGCGATATCCCTACAAGATGGAACTGGGAAGTTATTTTTCATGTCAATTGCCTTCATTTGATCTTTTGTAAAAATAAAAAAAAAATGTCAGTATTTATTTTCCATTATCATTTTTCTTCACAGTACATGTACTGTGTTAATTTTCTTGTCTGAAGTTCTTCTATCCTGCTTTTGTAATTTTTTTGTGTTCTAATTGTTCCCTCAGGTTTTTCATCTCTGTTCCCTGATTGTATCGCCTGTTGATACATCTTCATGGTCCTGTCAATCATGGATCATCAGTTCCTGGCGTGTCCCTGTCGTCTGAGGCTACATTTTCATCTTTCCCTCATCTCACTCACCTCACTTCTACTTCTCCTCAATCTCTGAAATTACAATGGCACTGTTAGCATGAAGATTATTGTTCAATAAAAATATGATGTGTATAATTTAACACCTTTTGTACCAAAGTTTACTTTCTTCATTCAACCTTTATTTATACAGGTTAATCCCATTGAGCCTCGAGGACTCATTTACAAGAACTGGTTTTAACAAAGAATGATGACAACAGTGACAACAATGGACAGTTATAAAAGAGACATACAGATTTTTATTAAAACAAATTAAAATAAGATGGCAAAAACAGTTAGATTATAAGGCAAATGTAGAAAACTAAAAACAGGAACTTTAGAACAATATGTGTGATCACTGGTCAGTGGAAGTTCTGCTGGACTTCTCATTTGGTTCTGGGCGATGAACAAATGGTTGGAACCTCCTTCAGTCTCACACGGCCTGACTGTGTCTTTGTGAAGTGACCTCTCACAAAATGTGCCTGCAGTGATATTAGTTTATTTCCTTGCA
>JBBPBX010004614.1:9460-35931 GCA_038048925.1 Garcialebias charrua
CTTACTTAATGAGAATTACGGCTGGATGTCCGGCCCCTGAGCTCTTGGCCCTATGAGCAGTGGAGTTGAATAGCCCTGGTCTACGTTACACACGGTTATACAGTAACTGGTTTGGTCAAACCTCGTAAATGACCCTTCACTGTGCCATGCTATAAGAGTATTAGCGCTCAGAGTATATCATAGGGATGAATATCAGCTACTACAACACAAATTTTTAGTTCAAAAATTTGGAAAGCGGACTGAGTTAGACTCATTTCTGTGTTAAGCTCCGGTTGCCGTGTTGAATAGGGGTGACTCCCATCGTCAATCATTTGCAGATGTTCATCCTCTGATTACTTCTTGAACGTTTCATTAAGTTCCATTCATTGATAAATGAGATATTTTGCTAACAGAATACATCGTTGTTGTCAACAGGTGCCTCTGTAATGCTCAGAGTGTGTTGCTTAGGAGTCTCAGCTACTACCACATTATAGTTTGTCTACTAAATGGATTTCGCTGTGTTTATTTAGCTGTTGCTGCCATCTTGGATCACGCTGGCTCCAAAATAAATCAGATATACTGTAGATATAAATCCAACAATTAGTTTCTGAGTTCATGCAACCGCCCCCCCACACACACACACACACAAACACACACACATTGTCTTCTGCAGCGAGCGATAATACTTCTACAGATTACAAAAAGTGATTTACAACTTCTTTTTAAAACATTCTTCTCATGTTTTTTCCCTGATTAGAGCTTTTCTGAATTTCTTATCTAAAAGATATAAAACGGTCCCTCATCACAGCTCGCTTTAATGATCCTGAACTCTTAAGTGAGATCAAAGACGAGGAACATTGACGGAGAAAAAGGAGAGAAGTCAGAAAAGCCTGCGCTGCAGTGAAGAGTCAGACCTTCACTCTTTGTGTTTGGTACTTTAGTAAACAAATGGTGCGTTTATTAAACTTAAACTAACGTTAATTTATGTTCTTCATGAAGAAGTATTAAAACAGTAAAGAACACCTTTTTTAAATAAAAACATGGCTGCAAACATATACGGTTTGTTTCTGTAAAATCAGATTTATTTTGACATGTATGGCCGTGGGCAATAAAGTTTTTGTGTTTGCTATCTGTTAGCAAAATTTTTAATGGGCACCAGTGACCCCTGTGACCCGAAAAGGAAGAAGCCAGTAAAGAAAATGGATGGAACATTTCTCGGCACCACAGACAGGGTTTTATCAGAGACTATCTCTGGACATTTGGGAGTGGAGAGGAGGGAATGACCTGCAGACCTCAACCACTGAACAGCTGTGGATCAGCTGTTTGTTCAGAGTGACCGACTCAGGCACATTTTGTTGTGACTTGCAACAAATACTGAGTAAAGAAAGGGGTGCTGTCCCACAACAGTGTGACCGAGCTGGTGAACATCATGAGGAGGAGGTATCAGGCTGTTGTGGCTGTGTGTGGTTCTTCCACATGCTACTGACATCCCTGTTTGTTATATAAATACATTGTTAAATAGCCAGTACATTTCTTTAGCCTTCAATCATCAAATCTAATAAAAAAAGCAAGTATATTTTACTGTATTTTTATTTTATTTTATTGCAGAGAAACATTATCACAACACACACAGACACACAATTAACTTTGTGTGCTAAATGTAATGACTGAAAACCGTTCAGTTTGATTATGACGTCTAAACAAGAGCAAGGTTTAGCTTTGGGTCCTAATATGTTTATTCTACATAATATTGGCATTTGTGAAGCATCTAGACTATTATATTTTTTTTTTTTTGAAGAGAATATAAATAATTTTGATCTGAGAATAATCTAAAATAAAGTTTGAGTGGTGAAAATGTCTACATTTTACAAGTTGATGATGAATCCTTAATGAATTAGAATGAAACTGAAGTTTTGGCTGTTGGCGACTGGGAAAAAGGACAATTATATTTTTAATTCATTCAACCTTTATTTAGACACACTAATCCCACTAAGCCTCGGGGACTCATTTACAAGAGAGACCCAATTTCTTTAACAAACAGTGATGACAACAGTGGAAAACAACGACAACAATAGACAATCATAAAAGAGGCCTACAATTTTTTTTAAACAAGTAACACAGTTATTTAAAGTTTTTAAAAGTTTGTTGCAGTTGTGAAGAAATTAAAGATTGTTTTACAACTAACAGAACTACCGTACTTTTCGGCGTACAAGTCGCTTCTGTGTATAAGTTGCTTTGTCCAATTATTGGCAATAATTTGGAAAAATCCATAAATACGTCACTTCTCCCTAAGTCACATCTATTATGCGTCACCGCTAAACGACGCGTCAGCGCCTCATTTGCCCTGCTGAAAATGGCGACCACAGAAGCGAGCCAGCACGGAAGGACTTTACAAGATTAACACGGTAAAAACAATTATTTGTTTGCTGAGAAAAAATATATTTCTTAGCTGACATTATAGCACAAGTGTTCCTGAGCTTAAAGTTGCTATATGTAACTTTTCTAAAAATACATTTTTAACATATTTCTTCACTCTGTCACTATCTACTGACAGACTGATGTTAGACAAAATAATTTCTGAAAAAAACTATAGTCATCTGGCTTCTCTCGGTGGTACTACAAGCATTTCTAAAAACCCACACATGACCCGCCGTTAACCAGCCAATAAAAACAGAGTTTTTAACCAGCCAATAAAAACAGAGCTTCTCATGCCCCTAACCCACGCCCCCGCCTGTCCCAGCCCCAGCGCGCATCCGCGCACGTTCTCGTTCAAAGGATTGCAAAGCGATGCAGGACTGTTTTGTATGTGACACAAATGTATTAAATTCCCCTTCTTCATCCCTGATCTGGACTTTTCTTTTGTTTTTTTGCCAAAAGTCAAGTGATCGCTTCCTCCTCCGCTGACTCCATGACTGAAATGATGAGGAAATGAATGAATTTGTCACGAGCGAATTAAACTCGGGTTCAACGTGGCTGCGCGAGGCTCTGCAGATTTCCTGGTGTTCTGGTGTGCTGGACCAGCGCTCCATGTTTTTATTTTATTTTTTTAGAACGTTTTATTAACATATAAACACAGAACATCGCAGCGGCTGCACACATGCGCGTTCACGAAACAGGACATGCAGTGGAGGCGGAGCTATGGAGGCTGAGCTGCAGTTCAGCCGAGAGCAAAGGGGAGGGACCAGAAACGTGTCTCTGTTCAAAATTTTTCTAAGTTCCAGCGTGTTCCAGAAACTACATACTGCAGCTTCAACCGTTCCTTAATCAATTCACGAAATGGTCAAATCTGCTGAATTTAAATTGTTTCGGTTTGACGTCTTCCAAACGGTCACGTGCGCTACGAAAATAAATTATAAATAAATCCAATTTTATCTCAAATGTCTAGGTCAACAGTTTGTAAATGAAACCCATATAATTACCATACCATACCATACCATTTTATTTATAAAGCACTTTAAACAGGAACAAGTCCACACCAAAGTGCTGGACAAACAAACACCCAACAGGCAACACAGACAATGAAGTACAACACGAAAAACATAAAAACATGAAAACATAAAAACATAAAAACATAATTACACTCTGTAAGCTAAAAAAATATCCGCCGAGTGGTGTATGAGCTATTTATAACAATATAAACGGAAATAAAATCGAAGCTAACGAGACGATTCCGTCTCTAAAAAAAACGAATAAAAAATCGAATTTTATCTCACATGTCTTATACAGGTCAACAGTTTGTAAATGAAAACCCATATAATTACATTCTGTAAGCTAAAAAAATATCCGCCGAGTGGTTTATGAGCTGTTTATCTTGTAAGCTAAAAAAATATCCGCCGAGTGGTTTATGAGCTGTTTATCTAAGGTATCTGTTTGGTAGCTAACCGCTAACAACAAAGCTGAAAGAACAATTTTTTTTTTAAATCTCAAACATCTCATAAAGCTAGTCACTTGTAAATGTCCATACAGTGATGATTACATTCTGTAAGTTTCAGAAAAATCTGTCCTGTGGTTCTTGACTTATCTTGCTAACAAACAGCTAACAAACAGCAAAAAGTAGTTACCTCCAGAGCAGGAGGCCGGGCAGCGACAGAGTCAGTCCGAGCAGAGGAGGCTTTTTTTCGGACACATGAAATGGAAACAGTCGGTGGACTTTCTGGAAGTGTCCCCTAGCGGACAAAAGGGGTACTGCACAATTTTTTGCCAACATGAAAAACGGTCATACAGTATATGAGTCAAAAATTGGTCTAAAAATATGGGAAAAAATCCATAAATATGTCGCTTCGCCGTATAAGTCACAGGACATGCAAATTAGTAGAAAAAACAGCGACTTATACGCAGAAAAATACGGTATCCACCTTATTCCTAGCCCCCATGATGCCTTGCGCGAATTATGGGAACGACTTCCGCCGGAAGAGAGTGCAGCAGTTACAGCGCAGTCTACTGGCTGTGTATTGTTCACGTTTTTTGTTTTGTTTTGTTGCAATGGTTACTTCGTGTTGGGTTAGTGGGTGTTCCTGTCGGGTAGACGTTTGTACAAAGCGCAGTTTTCACTTATTAATCCCCCAAAAAAGTAAACGTGAAAGATTTATCTCCATCGGAGGAGCTGACAGCAGCTCCTCCTCTGTCCGAGTCTGGCTCGGATCTGCTCCCGAAGACGTTGTGTTCAGATCACGTTTTCTCCAGTAAACAAAATATTCTACATAAATCATTTTGTGAAACAATTTCAGAACAATGTTAGAGTATAATTTTCTCTGTGTTGGAGCTGTTTTTTTTTTTTCATGATTTAGCACCGTCTACTACTGTGGTTAGCTTAGCAAGTCGCTAACGCGACATGCTAACTTTCACACGGTAGCATCTGTTAAAGTATTTACTAAACAAATCTGTGGATAAATAATATAAACACATGTGTGTGTAATACATTTGCAGTACATACATACACTGTGTGTATGTGTATACTGTATGCACACTGTATATACAGTATATACATACATACTATACATACATACTGTATTGTTTGTACTGTTTTAATTTTAGGTCCCTGTTACTCTTATGTGAATAAAGCAGTGGGATGTCTGCACAGAAAATATTCCATAACACAAGTTCATCTTTTGGTTATTACTACATTTGTTCTATTGAAATATTTATTTTTTCAGGAAGGCCTGCACACAAGTCAAACACAGACTGGTCACCCACACTGAAGTTGACAGACACACTTACTCTGAGAGGCAGCAGCAGAAGAAAAGTAGGTAATGACACAAGCACCTGGCACAATAATTCAAAAATAGTAAAGTAAATCTAAGATAAAATTACTGAAATCAATATAAAATTGAACATATATCTTTGTGAATGAGTAAAAAAATTTAGGAGCAACTGTATTTATTTTTTCTACTTTGAGTAGCAAACTTGGTCTTATTTTAGACTTTGTGATGCAAACATGACAGTTTATTTTTTTTTTTTCTTTAAGGTACAGACGAGTGAAGGGCCAAGTTCCATCGTCTTGGATTCCGGAGGGGTTGGCTGCTTGCTCCAGTCGTCCAGTGGTCGTCCAGTGGTCGTCCAGTGGTCGTCCAGTGGTCGTCCAGTGGTCGTCCAGTGGTCGTCCAGTGGTCGTCCAGTGGTCGTCCAGTGGTCCCACATGATGAGGAATCTGTTCCAGTTTGTTTAAAATCAGAAACTGCCCATCATTTCTTGTTGAAGAGTGTATTTGACCTGGTATTTATTCTGGTATTTATTCTGCAGCCAATCATTTTCATTAAAAGACATCAAATTATCCACAGTTCTCATACTGTATCAGTTTCAACTGTTTTTAGTTTATAATTATAGCTTTTATTCTGAACTTTATCAATCTCCTCCCGGAGGAGGAACCATACAGCAACATGCATGTTTTTAAGTTTTGTACTTGTCAATAAAAATCTAAACTGGTAAGTTGCCAAAAAACAATCACTACATCTAGGTTTTTTATTTGCAGTAGAACTTCTCATTAGACATTAAACAACATATATTATTGAAATAAAGAAGGTGAAACTTAAACAACTGGACTTTATTTGTTGCAAAGTCAAAGTTTGAAAGTCATTCAAAGTCCAGTTGATCTTGTATTGAACGCCTTTTTGATTTTATCATGTCCTGGACGACTGAGAATCTTCACCAGCAAGGTGAAACTTAGTGCAACTGTTTTATTCAAATTAAAGGAAAGCACACGTTCATTTAGCAATGCCTATTTCACAGCAACACCAAATGTACTTCAAACTCAGATTTATTTATAGAAATTATATTTTCACTCATTTGTTGCTGTGGTACATAACTGCACACAAACTTCTGGACCAACTGGAGTGTCATCCATCCCTGGACCAACTGGAGCGTCATCCATCCCTGGACCAACTGGAGCGTCATCCATCCCTGGACCAACTGGAGCGTCATCCATCCATCCCTGGAACTCACCTTATGCAGAAATATAACAGAAAGGAGGAAAAGAAAAGTACAGTATACAAACATTAGGGTTCATTTATGAACACACACAAACACACACACACCTAGATTATATATATATATAACTAAACACACACACACATAGATTATATATATAAATAAACGCACACACACACACACNTCCATATGAAGCCATCCTGGTCACCAGTCTTCGTCCGGCTCTCGGCAGCTAACCTAAGATGGCGTCCGGTGTTCTACATTAATTTGTGACCGGAGACCCCAGTGACTGAACCTAAAATAGCGTCCGGTGTTCTACATTAATTTGTGACCGTGTAAACTGAAGACCTACTTCCTGTTGCCCAAGATTGCTCAAAAATTGCTCAAAAATGATCAGAAATGATCTTTTTTATCATAATTATTATTTATAAAGCCTTTAAAACAACCAGAGCTGCAACAAAGTGATGTACACATGAAATTAAGAACATTTAAACACAAAAAAAAAAAAAAAAAATTTTTTTTTTTTTTTTTTTAAATTCATATTTTTATTAAATATGATATGTTCGTAGGTCCCGTGGTTCGCAGGTCGATGGGGTCGTAGGTCGGGGGTTACCTGTATATATATATATATATATATATATATATATATATATCATATATATTATATATATATATATATATATATATATATATATATGATATAAATAAACGCACACACAGCATACATATAGGTGCGTGTGTTTATTTGCCAGTTATGAACGAAAATATTAGTATCATTTAATCACTGACTACATAAAATCATAACACTAAAAGCTGTCTCTTAAATCATACCTGGTGTTCTCGATCCTCTGGAGGATACAGAGTCTTTTTTCAGGTGGTTTCTCGTAGCCCAGCCACAAAGAAGGATGCAGGTTTTTGTTTTCGGAGCATGTTCAACACACACTAGTTGCAGCCACAAATTCAGCTTCGTCTGATTATTCGTACAGCCACGAACAGCGCAACAGGTACCCGGGCTCCGCAAGGTTATCTTCGTGACAATATTAGCTCGAAATAACAGAAAACAGAACTTCAACGACGCATACAGATCAGCAAGTAAACAAGAGGAGCCAGTGCAGAACTTCTACTTCCGGTGTGAAATGGAAGTAAGTCCCATAATTGCTACTACAGTGACCCCCCCAGGAATAAGGTGGATTTTATCTTCTCTTCTCCCCACCAGTGGGAAATAAAGCTCTTAGCTTAAAGGTATTGTGACATGATGTTGGAAATTTGCATATTTGTCACAACATATATATATATCTTATATCATTCAGCTCTGTTCGTTTTTGCAAAATAAATTATAAATACATTAAAATTTTATTCCAATTTATGGTAATTTTTTCTCTGGGACACGCCCCTAGAAATCTTAGAATTTATGCAAAACTTCATGTGACGTACATGTGGGCACTGGGCTAGATTCATTTCCTGAAAGATTGCCTCTTTTTTTTTTGGTGTAACTTGAAAAATGCCGTCACGTTGTAGCACATTTGGGTGTTCTAATATCAGCAGTGAACAAGTGAGCCTTCACAAATTCCCAAAAGATGAGAAACTTTGCCTAGAATGGAAGTACAGAGAACTTGTGACCGATGGGTTCCTACTGAGAGTCTGCAGCGACCATCTTACTGCCTATCAGGTAACATCTGTAATTTCTTTTTATTCATGGAGGGTTTATTAATGAGAGTTTTGGATGATTTACAGTCTTAAAATGATATATCTCCGAAGTGAACCGGACTGTCGGACGTTAGCTGCTAAGAAAATTAGCCTAGATACCGAGTCAACAAGAAGCGCTATTTATGTATTTTTAAATTATGTCGGCGTGATCAGGTAACATCTGTAGTTTGTTTTTATTCGGGGAGAGTCTAATGAGAGTTTTGGATGATTTACAGTCTTAAAATGATATATTTCAGACGCAACCTGGACTGTATAAACAGATATAGCTGCTATCAATATTAGCCTAGATACCAGTCAACACGGAGTGCTATTTATGTATTTTTAAATTCTGTCGGCGCGATCAGGTAACATCTGTAGTTTGTTTTTATTCGGGGAGAGTCTAATGAGAGTTTTGGATGATTTACAGTCTTAAAATGATATATTTCAGACGCAACCTGGACCGTATAAACAGATAGCTGCTATCAATATTAGCCTGGATACCAGTCAACACGGAGTGCTATTTATGTATTTTTAAATTATGTCGGCGCGATCAGGTAACATCTGTAGTTTGTTTTTATTCGGGGAGAGTCTAATGAGAGTTTTGGATGATTTACAGTCTTAAAATGATATATTTCAGACGCAACCTGGACCGTGTAAACAGATAGCTGCTATCAATATTAGCCTAGATACCAGTCAACACGGAGTGCTATTTATGTATTTTTAAATTATGTCGGCGCGATCAGGTAACATCTGTAGTTTGTTTTTATTCGGGGAGAGTCTAATGAGAGTTTTGGATGATTTACAGTCTTAAAATGATATATTTCAGACGCAACCTGGACCGTATAAACAGATAGCTGCTATCAATATTAGCCTAGATACCAGTCAACACGGAGTGCTATTTATGTATTTTTAAATTATGTCGGCGCGATCAGGTAACATCTGTAGTTTGTTTTTATTCGGGGAGAGTCTAATGAGAGTTTTGGATGATTTACAGTCTTAAAATGATATATTTCAGACGCAACCTGGACCGTGTAAACAGATAGCTGCTATCAATATTAGCCTAGATACCAGTCAACACAGAGTGCTATTTATGTATTTTTAAATTATGTCGGCGTGATCAGGTAACATCTGTAGTTTGTTTGTATTCGGGGAGAGTCTAATGAGAGTTTTGGATGATTTACAGTCTTAAAATTATATATTTCAGATGCAACCTGGACCATATAAACAGATAGCTGCTATCAATATTAGCCTAGATACCAGTCAACACGGAGTGCTATTTATGTATTTTTAAATTATGTCGGCGTGATCAGGTAACATCTGTAGTTTGTTTTTATTCGGGGAGAGTCTAATGAGAGTTTTGGATGATTTACAGTCTTAAAATGATATATTTCAGACGCAACCTGGACTGTATAAACAGATATAGCTGCTATCAATATTAGCCTAGATACCAGTCAACACGGAGTGCTATGTATTTTTAAATTCTGTCGGCGCGATCAGGTAACATCTGTAGTTTGTTTTTATTCGGGGAGAGTCTAATGAGAGTTTTGGATGATTTACAGTCTTAAAATGATATATTTCAGACGCAACCTGGACCGTATAAACAGATAGCTGCTATCAATATTAGCCTGGATACCAGTCAACACGGAGTGCTATTTATGTATTTTTAAATTATGTCGGCGCGATCAGGTAACATCTGTAGTTTGTTTTTATTCGGGGAGAGTCTAATGAGAGTTTTGGATGATTTACAGTCTTAAAATGATATATTTCAGACGCAACCTGGACCGTATAAACAGATAGCTGCTATCAATATTAGCCTAGATACCAGTCAACACGGAGTGCTATTTATGTATTTTTAAATTATGTCGGCGCGATCAGGTAACATCTGTAGTTTGTTTTTATTCGGGGAGAGTCTAATGAGAGTTTTGGATGATTTACAGTCTTAAAATGATATATTTCAGACGCAACCTGGACCGTATAAACAGATAGCTGCTATCAATATTAGCCTGGATACCAGTCAACACGGAGTGCTATTTATGTATTTTTAAATTATTTAATTATTTAATATTTTATATATATTTAATGATTTAAATCACACGTTTGGAACAGTGGGTGGGCATTGGTCATATAGCCTTAGATTGGTTTAAATCTTATCTGACCAAGCGTACTTTTTGTGTCTGTCTTGATGGACATAGGTCCTCCTCTGCTCCACTCTCATGTGGTGTTCCGCAGGGCTCAGTTTTGGGCCCTCTTTTATTTTTGTTGTACATCCTTCCGCTTGGTTCTGTTTTTAGGAAATACGGGATTGCTTTTCATTGTTATGCAGATGACACACAGATCTACGTACCTTTAAAGAAAGCAGACTCAGCCTCTCTTCGGTCTCTGTTCTTGGCAGCACGGTGGCACAACTGGTAGAGCTGCTGCCTCTCAGCGAGAAGGTTGCCGGTTCAAATCCCGGTCCGGGGCCTTTCTGGGTGGAGTTTGCATGTTCTCCCCGTGCATGCGTGGGTTTCCTCCGGGTACTCCGGTTTCCTCCCACAGACCAAAAAACATGCTTGTTAGGCTGATTGGTGACTCTAAATTGACCCTAGGTGTGAGTGTGAGAGTGGATGGTTGTTTGGTGTGAGTGAGACAGGTCCCTCTTGTAAATGAGTCCCCGTGACTCAACGAGGCTAGCCTGTATAAATAAAGGTTGAATGAATGAATGAATGTTCCTATGTTTGGAAGATTTGAAGGCCTGGATGGCCCTAAACTTCTTAAAACTTAACGAAGACAAAACAGAGGTGGTGATTTTTGGTAATTCGACTGAAGACTCTCTGTCCGATTGCTCCTTGGCTCAGTATGTCCGGCCAGTTGTTACAAATCTAGGGGTCAAGCTGGATGCTGGTCTTAGGCTGGAGTCTCAGATTAAAGCAGTTGTAAAATCCAGCTTTTTTCATTTGAGGCAGCTAGCTAAAGTGAAAGCCATCCTTCCTAGACAGCACTTTGAAACAGCAATCCATGCATTTGTGACCACACGGCTGGATTACTGTAATTCACTTTATGTTGGTATTAGTGATCTGTGTACTTCCCAGCTTCAGAGGGTTCAAAATGCAGCTGCACGACTCTTAACAGGTACACGAAAATTTGATCACATTTCCCCTGTTTTGGCATCTTTGCACTGGTTACCGGTGCGTTACAGGATTCATTTTAAAATACTTTTATTTACTTTTAAAGCTCTAAATGGCCATGCCCCTCCATACCTGTCAGAGCTGCTGCATTACTACACACCCTCTCGTTCGCTCAGGTCAGCTGACCAGTTGCTTCTGAGGGTACCGAGGACAAAGCGCAAGCTTAGAGGGGACCGTGCTTTCTCTGTGGTGGCTCCTAAGCTCTGGAATGACCTCCCATTAGACATTAGACAGGCCTCTTCACTTGCTGTTTTTAAGTCTCTTCTTAAAACCCATCTTTTTTCTTTGGCTTTTGATACAATCTGAGATGTTTTAACTTTGTTTTATTGTTTTATTGTATTCATAATTTATTATTTTAGTACTGTTTTTAGTCCCTTCCATTTTATGATTGTATTGTATTTTGTGATTGTGTGTACAGCACTTTGGTCCTGTTGGGTGCAAAAAGTGCTCTATAAATAAAGTTGGTATGGTATGGTATGGTATGGTAAATTATGTCGGCGCGATCAGGTAACATCTGTAGTTTGTTTTTATTCGGGGAGAGTCTAATGAGAGTTTTGGATGATTTACAGTCTTAAAATTATATATTTCAGACGCAACCTGGACCGTGTAAACAGATAGCTGCTATCAATATTAGCCTAGATACCAGTCAACACAGAGTGCTATTTATGTATTTTTAAATTATGTCGGCGTGATCAGGTAACATCTGTAGTTTGTTTGTATTCGGGGAGAGTCTAATGAGAGTTTTGGATGATTTACAGTCTTAAAATTATATATTTCAGATGCAACCTGGACCATATAAACAGATAGCTGCTATCAATATTAGCCTAGATACCAGTCAACACGGAGTGCTATTTATGTATTTTTAAATTATGTCGGCGTGATCAGGTAACATCTGTAGTTTGTTTTTATTCGGGGAGAGTCTAATGAGAGTTTTGGATGATTTACAGTCTTAAAATGATATATTTCAGACGCAACCTGGACCATATAAACAGATAGCTGCTATCAATATTAGCCTTGATACCAGTCAACACGGAGTGCTATTTATGTATTTTTAAATTATGTCGGCGCGATCAGGTAACATCTGTAGTTTGTTTTTATTCATGGAGGGTTCAACACTGTGCCCCTTCAAAGGGGCAGGAACTGCGATCTTAGCATCTTTCACTGATGTGACGTCTCCCTCTGCCTCCTTGGAGGCAGAGGGAGACGTCACATCAGTGAAAGATGCTAAGATCGCAGTTCCTGCCCCTTTGACTGCATGGTGACAGAAACCAAGGGCACAGTGTTGATAAATAACGCACAGGAACTCATGGACTTCAGTAAGGGAGAGGAGGACATGATGGACATGATGTCATTGAGAGCAGGAGACATTACATTAGACATTACATAACATTGTCCTTGGGTGTCATGAAAGGCGCTTTTAAATAAAATGATTATTATTATTATTATTATTATTATTATTATTATTATTATTATTATTATTATTAATGAGAGCTTTGGATGATTTACTGTCTTAAAATGATAGATCTCAAACGCAATCGGACATGCTCAAAGCCACGAAGCTCCCTGCAGGTTTTTTTTAAAGCTGAATCGTAAAAGTTAATCAATCAGTTTTCCATTAATAGAGTATACAATAAAATGATTTGAGCACGATTAAAACTTCTACTGCTTATATTGACCTTCCAAAACTGAAGACAAATCGCTTAGATCAACACTAGAAGACAGGAGGTGGAACACCTGGAGAGCTGGTGCAAAGAGAATAATCTTCACATGAATGTGAAGAAGACAAAGGAGATGATTGTGGACTTCAGAAGGAACAAACACACCCATGCCCCACTGAAAATAGGTGGGTCTGCAGTGGAAGTGGTCTCCAGCTACAAATACTTGGGTGTACACATGAATGATAACCTCAGCTGGAGCAACAACACCACCAGCCTGATCAAGAAAGGTCATCAGAGACTCTACTTCCTCAGACGGCTGAGACGTGCTGGTCTGAGCAGCCCAGTTCTCACCTCGTTCTACAGGTGTGCAGTGGAGAGCGTCCTGTGCTCCAGCATCAACGTGTGGCATGGAGGCTGCACAGTTGAAGAGAGGAAAGCTCTACAGAGAGTGGTGAAGGCTGCACAGAAGTCTGTTGGAGTCAGTCTCCCCACCATCACAGACATTTACACCTCCAGATGCAGGAAAAGAGCCACTGTAGGCTGTTAGACTCATGAATAAATAAAAATAAAATAAAAAATAAACACTGCAAAATATCACATTGTGCTGATGCTGATCTGTTTTCTTGTTGCTGTGTTCATCTGTGACCATCTGCTCATACAAACTCATGTTCGTGCTGCTGTTTATTTCCACTATATTAGGCTTAGTGTATTACTAGTTGATGTTTTTCTTAGTTAATTCTAGATGTTATTACTGTTTTTCTCTTGCATTTGTTGTTGGATGTAACTGGGACCCCGTGTACATAATCTCGTTTTCATCACATGTACCACATGCGGTGCAAATGACAATAAAGACTCTCTGACTCTGACTCTGACTCTAGAAATGCTGCACTCGTCTGAGTCGACAAGCTCCGCCATTATTGTTTACATGCGCGTTGAGCAGCGGCTCCCCACGGGTACGTCAAATGACGGTTTTGCGGAAGTGCGCGGAATTTTAGGGGCGTGTCCCAGAGAAATAACTACCATAACTTGGAATGAAATTTTAATATATTTATAATTTATTTTGATAAAACGAACAGAGATGAATGATATAAGATATATATGTTGTGACAAATATGCAAATTTCCAACATCATGTCACAATCCCTTTAAGGTGATGCCTCTCTCTCATCCTGGTGGCCCCTCAGCAGAGGTTGCCACGGCAACCCAGCGTGTTAACCATGGCCCTCCAGCCACCTCTCATCTTCTTCACTCCCGCCACCTCTGCCTTCATCTCTCGTCCTCTGGTTTTCTGCATTTCTGTTGTGTCGCCTGAGCCGTGCGGAGTCGAGCAGAAACAGACTCTTTCAGGTAAGAAGATAAGACAAAACCAAACTACTGCTTTAACGTGCACAGTATGGAACAATGTCGCCTAAATGAATTTGTCAGGCTCTTTAAAATGTTTATATTTGACCAGCTTTGTGTTGCATGTGATAGTGTTACACATTTTCATTTACAGATGCCTGGAACATGTTACCTCTTCACTTGGGAAGTGAAATAAGGAAAGAGAAAACAGTTAACTGGAGGGGGTGGGACTCATCATTCCATCGTGCAGGTAGTTATTCTGACCTCTCCCTACCCCAACACCTTTCAGCTTCCTGACCACCATCACACTCCTCCCACAAGTGAAGTACCACATAGAAGCACATGCCATTGCAGTTTTGGTCGTTTTCGTCCTCGTCTGCTTCCTGCTTCTACGCTTTTTGCTTCCGCTGCTCCATCGAGTCGACACTTAAAGGGTCACGCACGGCCAACAGCTGCAGCCTGGAACCTGAGGAGGGCACAAGTGCAGCTCCTCTGACGACCCCTCAGCTCAGCTCAGAGAAAAGGATGTGTGAACCAAAGCACAATGGATGAAGCAGCTAAAGCTGAATTCAAGTGGCATAAAAGGACTTCAAGGCAGATGTTCCTCAAAAGTCAACATGTTTCACAAATACGCAGGCAGACATGTATGCAAACGCCATGTTTTTGCAAATTAAATCTCTATCCAAAGACAAATGTGTGCAGGAAATGGAAGTGTAAAATGTCAGCAGGACTTTTGATGTCTTTGAGAAGTAGAGCAGTTGGATCCACGCAGAGCTCGGCAGCCGTTCGTCTTTATGTTCACTGCACAGACAAACAGCTTTATGCTGCCGCTGGCTGTGTTTGTTCCACATGCAGAACAATAAGCTGACACGTGCGAGATGAAGAACAGAGATGGAGAGGAGCAGAGCCGAGATTGGGACTGATAAAGTGCAGCAACGCAGGAAATTACTGACCTCGTGTCCTGCGGAGCCAAAACGGCAGTGACAACTTTTTCATTCCAATTTAATTATTGCGTCTCGAACTTTCCAGGTTTTACAGAACAACGTTAGTTTGAGGGACTTTTAATGACTTTTATTATAGATTAAAAGTAAGGCTTAGCATTACATGAAACAATCTCTAATTGCTCATTGGTTTTCATTCCACAGTTTTAAATTAAGATAATTGTATGTTGAGAAAGGATGAGTTGTAGCTATTTTAGTCAAATCTTTAAAATAACATTACATATGATGGGTCAACACTCAGAGCATGCGTTGTGACAGACTCTCAACTACTTCCATATGAAATTTTATCTAAATATCAATAAAACTGACTGAGTTAGAACCATTTTTGTGTTAAGTAGGGTCACCTAGCTGTGGCAGCCGTTTTGAATTGGATTGACCTCAAAAGTTAAACAGTTGTAGAGCCACATCTATTGATTATGTTTTGAGAGTTTTACTAAGATCTGTTCAGTGGTTCATGAGATATTTTGCTAACAGACAAACAAAATTGATTTCAATTGTTAATACCTAAGTTTTAAGTAGAGATCTTGTGCAATAGGTATTACTGTACTTAGAGTATGTGTTGCGGAGGATTCTCAGCTACTACCACACCAAATTCTAGCTTGAAATTTGTGAAACAGACTGGGTTATAGACATTTCTGTGTTTACTGAGGTCAGTTGGCTATGGCGGCCATCTTGATTCTGGTTGACTCCAAGTGTTAAACAGTTGTAGATTTACATACAATGATTACTTTCTGCCTGAATCTGTTTAGTCGTTTGTAAGATCCTTTGCTAACACAACAGACAAACTTTCACCTGTTGGCAGCAAGAAATTAAAATGCAAGTAATCTTAAAGTTCAGTGTTGTAGAAATCCTCAAAACAGCATATTAGCCTTGAAAAACTCTCATCATTCGAGCTGCGGTGTATTGGCCTCCTGGCTCTCTGGGACATTTTTCCACAGCTTGGAGATATTTTCAGAGCAGCTGAACATTTGTTGTCTTCATGGATTTCACCAAGTCCATCAGAATCCACACAGAGGACAGAGGCTGAGGTAATTGTGACCTCACCATTCTTCTTCTTCTGCTCCAAGTACTGTAGTTTGTGCATTGCCTGGAGGACAGTTTGGGGTCAAGAATAGACACAAACTCAACAAGCAAGTGTAGTAAAGTCATATTATAGACCAGGGGTCACCAACCTTTTCGAAACTGAGAGCTACTTTGTGGGTACGGAGTCATACAAAGGGCACCAGTTTGATAAACTCTTAGGAAATAACAAAGCGTAAATTGAAAAAAAAAGTATAATAAACATATTTTTAAGAACATATTTTTAAGATAGACATTTTAAAATACATATAAATACAAAAAAAGAATAATAACTGAATAAAATGAAACTTAAATGCAGCTTAGTAGTGAGTTGTGCTATTTTTAGAACAGGTCCGTGGGCACCTCAAATGGTCCTTGGGGGCACCCGGGTGCCTGTGGGCACCACGTTGGTGACCCCTGTTATAGACGTTTCTGTGTTTACTGAGGTCCTGGGGACAAGGTCTGGGGGAGCCAGCTTGCACAGACACACTCTGGCGGTTACGCCATGGATTCCTGGGGCGTTAGTGGAAAGTGATGTGTCTCTCAGTCCTGTCTGTGGAGGATGTTGAAGATGTTTACATAATTGGATTTATGATGGCAGGCGCTTTGTTGTTCGGCATCTGCGGAGCCCTGTTCTATCGGAAACTGAGGAAGACTTCAGCGGCAATTACTGCCATGTCTAAGCTTCCGAGTCAGAGTGAAAGTTTGATCCGTGCCGTGACCTCACTAAATCAGCTGCTTTACGAGCTGAACCGTAAGGTGGAGGCGATTTCTGAGAATCGCAGGCCACCCGCGGCTTTTGGGACTCGTCAGCATGGCGGGATCAATCTGGAGGAGGATTCATAGCATGGATCAGTGGAACGGATTCCCACAATTAGACCATATTGGATTTGGATCGTCCAGATGGACACTCAAGGCTGCAGGAAAAGAAAACTGTCTGCCTGAAGAACATCAACAATCAAGCTTATCTGAATCTGACTCCCCGACAGCCTTGGAAATGGGCTGACTATCAAATTTCTCCAGGGTCGTGAGTAACCGAGGACAACAACTGCATCTATCACCCCCACCCCCTACCCGGATAACTTTCTGTGAGTGCTTATCAGAACTGCTGGCTGGAAACATCACAGAACTGTGGGTGATCTGAATAAGGCTCATGGACTAAATCTCACCGCCTGGACCTCAAATGCATATGTAATTTGTCTTAAATGTGCTTGCTGGTAGAGTTTCTTTATGTCTCATATTGTGTCCTAATAGACAAGATGTGAAAGATCTTTTTTGTAATACCACTATCTACCCTCATGGTTCTTCTCCTTTTTCATATCTAAGATTATCATTCTGATAAGGAATGAGATGGCCGTGCTGATAATCAGCTGCAGCTTCGTACACTTAGTCCATCTTTCGGATGACTGTGCGTACATGTTCCCGTTGTACCTTGGTGCAATGTCAATAAAGATATTCTGATATTATTTTAGTTACAGTGAATGTTTATCCTGTCTGATTATTGATAATAAAACAAACCATTCACACAAATTAAAACCTCAGTGAACGTCTCATAAGGACATTGTCCTGTGTGCAGTACTGTATACAGAACTTTCAGCTGCAGACGACACTTCACCCTTCTGTCTGCTCCTAATGCAAATATATACAAAATATTTTGAACTTAGGACAAGAAGGAAAATATTGTTGGTTATGTCATTTTTTGTAACAATGTAAAATGAATCTGTATGTGGAGCAGCAGAGAGGGATCATTGGGGTTACATCCATGAAAAACTTGTCAAATCTCTGCTCATGCCAAACAGTTTATTATGCTCCAACAAAGTTGTCAAGTTTTTTGTTGAAATGTTTCATCCTTCATCCAAAGGACTTCATCAGTCCGAGGAGTCACAACAAACTCAGTCCCACAAGCAGCACTCTCACACAGTGGACCAACCAGTTTGATGGCCCTTTGGATGAAGGACGAAATGTTTCAACAACAAAAAATGAAACCGTCTAGAGGACCTGACTTAACTTTGTTGGATTTTTTACCTAGATTATTGAGCATGAAGTTTGTTATGCTATTGCCTCGTGTTTGGTGTTGTTTATTGGATTGGATGATTGAAGAAAGAAGAGTTCATTTAACAAACAGGGGTCTCAATAGAGACCAACAGGGGCCGAGATGGGGTAGAGGTAGGGCAGCTGACTTGGGACCAGAAAGTCATGGTTCGACTCCCAGCCATTCCCACATGTCGTGGTGTCTCTGAGCAAGACACCTAATCCCTAATTGCTGCCCACTGCTCCACTTGGGTGTATCTCAGGCATGATGGGTTAAATGCAGATAACTAATTTTGCCATTTTATGGGAACATACAATGATGACAATCTCAAACTTCTCATCCCTTCCCTTCCCAATAGCATGTGGAAGAACCATATACAGCCACATCAGCTTGACACCTCATCATGCTGCTCACCAGCTATCAGCCAATGTGGTTGAGTTTATCACTTTGGAGCTAAGAGTGCACTCAAGCGGATCATCCAGGTGTTCAGTGGTTTTGAGATCTGCAGGCAGGCCCTTCTCCACTCCCAAATTTCCAGAGACAGTCTCTGATCAACTCTGCACTGTGGGGGTGTGAGTGTTGTCATCATAGAAGGTAGAGTTCTTTTGTCCTAGACTGTTGAGATTTGGAGTTGCTGCTGGTTGCCCACAGGTCATGATAATAAAGCACTGACCAGGCATCTGTTGGTCAGCAGGGGTGCCAGAAACTCAGAAACAAGAGTCGGTGTAGAATAATTTGACATTAGCAGAAAATATTTGGCAAGTTTGTCATGGGTGCAACCCTCATAACTCTGCTCCTCGTCTCATAAATACACAAATATGGCATAAAGAAAAGAGAAATAAACAAGCTTTCCATCAGTACTGTACAAGAATTATTTCCAAGAAACATTGTTACCACCAAGAAATAATCAAACACAAAATTGCTTACTTTTGGGCTATGTTTAAAAACATGACCACACATGTCAGTAAAATGAAATAAAGTGGCAGAAAAGACTAAATATCTCAAAAAGCTAAAGTTACAACAATATCAGAAGTCCTAGTTGTCACAATCTCATTGTTTTCGACCTATTTGCAGGCAGGCGAACGAGGCAGGAGTTTTAAAATAAAAGGATTTATTTTAAAACAAAAAGAAAACAAAATGCTGTTGGGGCAGCCAAAACTTCCTGACTAATAATGTGTTTGTCTGTCATCTGTGTATGTTTCCCATACACAGACAAAATTCGTCTCTGCATTTAACCCAACCACCACCAGGTGGTGTAGTGAGCAGCCAGAAAGCGCCCGGGGAGCTGGAGAATTAGGTGTGCACTCATTGACACCCCAAGGTGTGTAGTGGCCGGGGCGCAAACCCGCGTCCTTCGGGTCCCAAGTCGAAAGCCCTGCCACTACACCATCTTGGCTCCAATGTCACCGTGGAAGGATAACAGGAGCAGAGGAGGAACAGAGGACCATGTTGTCTGAGCAGAGCAGAAACAATGACCGGACGAGGAATGAATGAGAGAGAAGACTTTTTATATGACAGAGGGATGTTGAGTAATGAGTGCAACTTGGCAGGTGGCTGATGAGAACAGGTGAGAGTGATTAGGATTGATGACTGGAGAGGCAGACTGAGGAGTGAGTGAAATAAGAAGAGAATGACAGGAGCAGAGCCTGTCATAACCCCCTTTCAAGGGTGGCACCTGACACCCCCAAGATGGGCCCCCATCATAACTAGGGAGGGAGCGGGGAGGAGACAGGATGGAGGGCACAAGAAGAAAAATCCCAAGGAACAAGACCGACAGGTAGGAGCCTAGAAAAACAGAAAAAAGGGGAAACAACGTATATGAGTTCAGGCGAGCGGCCGGGAGGCCGTCCAGCAGGTTGTAGCACGTTGGGTGAGCGGCCAGGAGGCCATCCTTCAGGTGGCGAGACATCGGGCGGGCGGCCAGGAAGCCATCCCATCAGGCGGCGAGACTTCGGAAGGGCGGTCGGGAGGCCGTCCATCAGGCGCCGAGACGTCGGGCAGGTGGCCGGGAGGCCATCTATCAGGCGTCGAGTCATGCGATGAAACGTCGTCAGACGGCAAGTCAGGTGATGATACGTCATCTGCAGTTGATGAGAAGTCGGGCGCCCTCGAGGAGTCGGGCGCCGTCGATGAGTCGGGCGTTTTCGAGGAGTCGTCTACCAGCCATTGAGGAGTCGTCTGCAGCCGTCGAGGAGTTGTCTGTAGTCGTCGAGGAGTTGTCTGCAGTCGTTGATGAGGCGGGCGGCATCTCTGCAGTTGTCGATGAGTCGTCTGCAGTCGTCGATAAGTCGGGAGGCGTCTCTGTAGCCGTCAATGAGTCGTCTGTAGTCATCGATGAGTTGGGCGGCATCTCTGAAGCCATCGATGAGTTGTCTGTAGTCCAAGAGAAGTCAGGCGGCGTCTCTGCAGCCGTCGATGAGTTGTCGTCAGGCACCGAATCGGGCGCCACCAATGAGGAGTCGGGCACCGCCGATGAGAAGTCGGACGCTGATGCAGAGTCGGGTGTCACCGATGAGGAGTTGTTGGGCGCCGATGCGGAGTCGGGCGCCGGCAATGAGGAGTTGTTGGGCGCCGGCGATGAGAAGTTGTCGGGCGCCGGCGATGAGGAGTTGTCGGGCGCCGGCGATGATGAGTTGTCGGCCGCTGATGCGGAGTCGGGCGCAGGAGATGAGGAGTTGTTGGGCGCCGTTGCGGAGTTGGGCGCCGAGACATCTGCTTCAGTCTGCGCCGAGACGTCTGCTTCAGTCGGCGCCGAGACATCTGCTTCAGTCGGCGACGAGACGTCTGCTTCAGTCGGCTACGAGACGTTTGCTTCAGTCGGCGATGAGACGTCTGCTTCAGTCGGTGATGAGACGTCTGCTACTGCAGTCGGCGACGAGACGTCTGCTGCAGTCGGTGAGGAGTCGATCTCTGCTGCAGTCGGCGAGGAGTCGATCTCTGCTGCAGTCAGCGAGGAGTCGATCTCTGCTACAGTCTGCGAGTAGTCAATCTCTATTGTAGTCGGCGAGGAGTCGATCTCTGCTGCAGTCGGCGATGAAGAGCCTGCAGCCTATGAATCAGGCGTGGGGTCTGCAGCCGATGAGTTTGGCGTGGGGTCTGCAGGTAGTGAGACCAAAAGAGCCGGAGTGAGCGGCGAGACCACAGGAGCCGGATCAGGCGACGAGACCAGAAGCTCTGCAGCTGGAAGGACCCCTGGAGCAGAGCTAGCTGAATCGGGCAGAAGGAGAGCTTGAGTTCCATGTCGACCACCTCGACCTCCCCTCCTATGGCGGCGAGAAGCAGGACAGGCAGGTGGGGCACTGTCGACACCCACTGAACAAGATGGCGCTGGGTCAGCGGGCAGAACCACACTGGTTGGCACCAAGGAGACCCCGGGATGACCCGGGGGCAGGGCGGCAGTCGACAGGAAACAAGAGCGCAGCATCTGTCTCTCAGTCCAGGCCTCTGAAAACAGTTCAAACAGCCCCGGGTCACAACGCACAGACTCCAACCGGGTAAATACATTTATAAAGTCCTCACTGGCCACCAACCTCTCCTACAGATCATAGGAAGTGCCCACAGTGTCAATATATTTACGTATTACCCGGTGGAGTAGGTCCCATTCAGAGCTGCGCTCGGTGACGCTCCAAAACCTGCTGGGTCAGGGTCTGGTCCAGTCATTCTGTTACGATCTTGTTGTTTTTGACCCATTTGCAGGCAGGCGAACAAGGCAGGAGTTTTAAAATAAAATGATTTATTTTAAAACAACAAGAAAACAAAATGCTGTCTGGGCAGCCAAAACTTACTGACTAATGTCACCGTGGAAGAATAACAGGAACAGAGGAGGAACAGAGGACCATGTTGTCTGAGCAGAGCAGAAACAATGACCGGACGAGGAATGAATGAGAGAGAAGGCTTTTTACATGACAGAGGGAGGGTGAGTAATAAGTGCAGCTTGGCAGGTGGCTGATGAGAACAGGTGAGAGTGATTCGGATTGATGACTGGAGAGGCAGACTCAGGAGTGAGTGAAATAAGAAGAGAATGACAGGAGCAGAGCCTATCACTAGTAGGATTGTCCTGCTGGTGAAGATTCTCAGTCGTCCAGGACATGATAAAATAAAAAAAGGCGTTCATTACAGAACAACTGGACTTTTATTAATAAAGTAAAATAATAAAGTCCAGTTGTTCTGTATTGAACGCCTTTTTTGATTAGGATTGTCCTGAAACAGCTGAACATTTTATTATATGATTTGTTGAAATACTGTAGTTTGAAAACTGCAGGACGAGAAAAATGTACGGAAGAAAAGCTTATCACATACATTCACACTATTTTTCATTCAACCTTTATTTAAACAGATAAGTCCCATTGAGCCTCGAAGACTCATTTACAAGTGAGACCTGTTGGACAGACAATAAAAGTGGTGAAAAATGACACATAAGGTTTGGAGACAAAAAAAATCCTAACACATTTTTGAACTCTGAAGGTCAAAAATGTGGCAATGAAAAAATCTCGCACACAAGCACATGATGATGCCGACATAACGCAGAGGGCGGGGGAGGGGGACTCAAAGGCGGTTGCACACCAGCCTGTACTGTACTGCAGAGTTCAGATAGAATGCCGAGGACGATCAGAGGCTAATCCAGAGTCCTGAAATGATGACAGAATGTTTATTCAGCTGGGCTCCTCTGAAAAGTCTGTGGAATTCCTCAGCAGAAGGGTTGGGAGGGTGAGAGCGTCAGACTTACAAACCTTCAGCAGGCGTGTTGAGATAAGACAAGGCCAGTCAGTGAGCCAAATTTCAGATAAACACGATTGTTTTGGGAACATGCAGAACTTTAATGACATCTACCTTCAGTCTGTGTCGGTCCACTCGCTTCCGAAATGTCCAAATTAAAATGACCAAACAAATGGAGCATGCCTGAGAAAATCCTCGAGATCAAATCCATTCAGCCAAAAGTCTGGTTTTTCGAGACATGAACCAAGCCATCATGTAAGGCAGGCAGCCTGACCAGGTCCAGATTAGCCGTCGACGTCTTCCCTGTGTGTTGATAGACCAGGAACCAGCCAAATCCAAAAAGCAGGAACCAGTTATCATAAATCCAATTAAATATGCATCCTTAGATCCACAGATGACAGCAGAGATAGGCACATCATCAAGTCTTCAAAGTCGATGAGATATCCAGCTGTGTGCATGTCAACAGGGCAAATCGGCTCGCCTACAGCCTGTCTTCTTGTTGAAGAAATGTTATCAGTTGTGTTGAGGGACCAACTGACCAAATTGAAGTCCATAGTTATGATTCGGAAGATTTTGTGGAAGAGAGGCTCTCAGTTTCACAGACAAGACAAAGCAAAAGCAAGTGGAGACTGAGAGGAGACGTCCGCCCTTGAGAAGAGCAAGTGTTGAATGTCTATTAGTAAAAAAAACAAAATCTCAATTGAGCGACCATCAACTCCCAAACATGCACTGTTTGATCTGCTTTAACAACAATAATATTTTCTCCCCATAAAGTTGTAAGTGGTTTAACATCCCCTCAAAAATAGTTCAAGCTAAAAAAAAAAAAATGGTGGAACTTCCTCCAAAGTTTTTGTTGACGCACAAACACCTCCGGTTTTTTCCTTCAAAACTTTGCACTCCAATCAAATGTTGATCAAGCAGACCAAATCTATTTTCTTTTCCAGAACAACTCATAAACAGGACAAAAAAAAAAGGAGAGTATTCATTTGCATAATTTAATGAGAATAAAAGGACACGGAATGAAAGCTGGCAGCTGATGTAAATTCCTAGTGCTTTCAGGTGCTTAATTACAGCTCCAGACAATAGGAACAAAGGATTCATTACATCTAGCTGCAGTTAGCTGGGCCAAAATGGAGCCTGAATAATGGAATGGTCTTAACACATTCCAAGGTCAGTCCCAAAGAAGACGAGCACATGAGGACTGATCACAGGAGAGTGTGCATGAGTATGGATGGTTAAAGCCCTGGAGGGGTATCTAAAAGTTGTCCCTCCAGACAAAGACAAGCACATTGAAATCAGTGATCTGAGAAATCATTTTGCAGATCTTAAAGCAGACTTTGACACAGGTTCCCCCCATTATTTGCTTTTCAGTTGGAAGAACAAACTGTGTTCGTGGCTGGATGTGAGATGCGTCATGTGGACAAGTGCCTCTGTGAAAAATGGCGATGACAGACAGACACGCTGGCAACTCGAGCTGTGATAGTCCCAGAATGAGATCATGTAAATGTTTCAGGGAAAAGTGCCCGAGCTGAACAGCTTCATCAGCGTCTCTCTCTCTCTGTCATTTCCTGCACCGTTTGCTTCCGTTCTGCCATGGAACAATTAAATAAGTCTGGCTGTTCACTTTGTCTCCTTAATAAAAGTGCCTGTCGGATTAGCGTGTAATTGTTTCTCTTGTCACTCAAGGAAAAGCCTTTACAGTCACATTTACATGAGTTTTGTCTGTCACTGACATTCTTTAAAGGGAAAGCTCATATTTGCTTTATGACTACTGTACCGTATTTTTCGGACTATAAGGCGCACCGGATTATAAGGCGCATTACGCAAAACTGAAACATTGTGACAAATTTTTGAGCGCCGTGCGCCACATAAAATTGGTTCGAGGTCAGTAAGCGCAACTAGATTTAATACATAAGATGCACCGGGTCATAAAGCTCACTGTTGATTTTTGAGAAAATTAAAGAATTTTAAGTGCGCCTTATAGTTAGCTGTTTGAATGACCTCAACTGGGAAAAAAATACAGCTTACTGTTAACCAGAAGGACAAGCTAATCTGGGTGCCACTTGCTACAACAACAGCTGAGACCAAAGTGGATTTTTATTTTCTTCTTCTATCAGCTGCTCTTTTCTTCAGGGGTCGCCACAGCGAACTAACTCACACAAAGACTTGGCCATAATTTTTATGCTGGATGCCCTTCCTGATGCAACCACAGACCACCGAGCTACCACAGCCCTCTGTGTGGAGCAGAGAGCTGCCATCTATGACTTGATCTGCTTGTAAATGTTTGGACCCACGTACAGGAAGTCAGAAGGACTCAAAGGGGAAACAATAATAATTATTTATTTTAAACAAGAACAAAACCAAAGTGCTGTCTGGGCAGCAAAACTTACTTGAAGCAGACGGAGAGGAGGAAAACGTAGAGCAGCAGACACAGACCATGACGCCGTGAAATGGATAATGCCCGGACACCAGGGGAGTGAAAACACACAGATTAAATACTAGACGCTAATGAGACAAGTGTGAGACACCTGCAGAGATTAGGATTAGGGTCAGGTGTGCGTAGGAGCAGGAACAGAGAAACACTGGGAGGTGCAGAGAGACACAGGACAGAGAATCGTCTGAGTCTAGAGTGCCCAGGGGAGCAGATGGTGGGGGTTGAAGGCCTTGCTCAGGGGCCCAAGATGGGGCAGATGAGGGTGGAGGCAGGTGAGTTTGCTTCACCCACCCACACTTTGATGTTGTCCGTCAAGGGGATTGAACTGGCGACCTTCCAATCATAGGCACACCTCCTCTAACCTCTGCACCACCACTCTCCCACCAAATTGGATTGTTGCCATCTCAAAATACAGTAGTCCCTCGTTTATCATGGGGGATCGGTAGTACAAGTAGTAAGTAGTAGTTTATATATATATATATATATATATATATATATATACATATATATATATATACATATATATACATATATATATATATATATATATATATACATATATATACAGGTAGTCCCCGACTTACGAGCGCTCTTACATACGAGGTTCCGGACTTACGAGCTGGCGAACGAGCAGTAAATTTGTAAAGAACATACAAAAAATACAGCACTTTTATGTGTTTTTAGATGAAAGTGTGTTAGCTAACCGTTTGGAAACAAGTTTCTGAGCATGTTCATGAACTAGTATGAACATTTGTGATGAAAAACGAGTGTTCGTAGTAGCGCTAGCATAAATTTTCCGACTTACGACCGAAAATCCGGACTTACGAGAACACGTGTTTCGTGTTCCGACGTACGAGATTTTCGTCTTACGAGATACTCGTAGTAACGGAACTCGCTCGTAAGTCGGGGACCACCTGTATATATATACATATATATACAGTATGTATATGTATATATATATATATATATATATATA